>VFFE01007167.1:2136778-2183699 GCA_008921705.1 Burhinus oedicnemus | reverse complement strand
TGAAATATAAACAGATTTAATAGAATAAAACTAAATAATTAACAGTAATAACACTAAAGAACCAATAATGATCCCGATACCAATCTAAAGATATATAAGGATTATACTCAGCCAACTATATCAGTAGGAAGCTGTGCACTCCCAGCAGTGGACAGTGACTGTCAGACACTGCGAGTGCTACGGCTTCAGGAGGAAGGGAAGGCTTCAGGGATCCGGCACCAGGGCAAGGAGTTCTCTGGATCGCCGCCATCAAGGGAGAGCCTTCCTCCTCAGCAAACTTTCTAATTTATATTGAATGTGACATTCATGGTATGAAATAATCCTGTTGGCCAGCTTGGGTCAAGTGCCCGGGTCTCGCTCCTCCTCATCCCTGCACCTGGCTAGCCTGAAAACACTGAGACCTTGACACCCACACACCATAGCTGGCTATAAAGTAAATATTTTCACAAATTCAGACACCAGAGTCCTCCAAAAGTACAATTTTCCCAAGCATTAGAAAAGAAATTAGTCCTGTGTCGCTCAAACCAGGACACTCCACAGTTTTGAATGACTGAAAAGAGGTGACAGCATCACAATAACTTAATACTTTGCACCATTCTACGATCTAAATAATAAATGAATTCTCCAAAGAAATAATAATATTTAAAGCAACAGCTGAAAAATTACTGAGATTTTGAAAACTGATTTGGAGCAAAAAGCTGAAGATAATCAATTTACTTAAGACTTAAAAGACAGGCTGATTACACTGTATTAGTACCTAACATGAAAAACATATTTCTCAGATACACATTTTTCAATGTAATAATGAAAGTATTTCTAAGAATCAGGAGTAAGAAGTAAACCTAGATAAATTTAGAATAGAACTGAAACGTAACTGTTTCATAGCTATGGTTTTTAATCCCTTGGACGTGCAGGATTCTCTCTCACTTGAAGCCTTTAACACAAGAAAGCCAGTTTTGTAATGAGAAGTCTGTGTCTCATTGCAAAACTATGAACTTGACAGAGGAATTTTCAGGTGAAATTCCAATGGGCTTGGTTGTACAAGAAGTCAGAATAAATTAAGATAATGATCCCTTGTGGTCAGAAAATCTATAAATGAGCACAAACTTCTATAATCTAACAGTTCTCAATTTGTGGCCTTTTTTTGCCTTTTTTTTTTTTCTTTTTTTCTGAATCTCTCCTTGGGAAAGGAAAATGGCATTAACTTTCTACTTTTCTGAAGCCTCAGCAAGTACTCTCTAGCATGTCATAATCAGGGAGTGCATCATACGAAAAGAAAACTTAGGAGAAAAGAAAGTGGAGACAAAAAACAAACCAGCTAGAGCTTTCTAGATTTCTTAAAGTGCAGTGACAGGTGGAATATGAAAATGTCTTTGTTTTGTGATTGATTGTAGATTTCTGTGACACAAGACAACAAACTAAAATGTATTTAGAATAATAAAAAAAATTTCCAGTTGATTTCACCTATCCTGCCACAAAATAGATTGGGATGTTTTTTGTATCTTGGTACAATGATGAATGTATATGATAACCTTGAAAGAACAAAATTTAACTGCATTACTTATGCTTATTGCAATTCTTTATGATTAAACCATTTAAAAATAAATCCTCCCTTCTATCTTCCATACCCACCCATCTATCATACCTGTCTCAACCTTTACAAATTCCTAATACTTTGATGGGCAGTTAGAAACTCCTTGGCAAATTTCCATCTAGTGGTGTGCAATGGAGAACTCTGATTGTGCTCTGATTTGTAACTTTAATCAATTGCTGTGTCAGACAGATATTTCAATTAATGTGTTATATTTTTACAGGTAGTGGTGCCCTGTCTAGGAATATAGGACAGCATTTCTCATATGGAATGAGACTGAAATTCCAGAAGGTATGTTTTATGTCTTAAAGCAAAGTGAATTTCTTGCAGTCTATAATTTCTTGCAGTTAAGGACTGCTTTATGAATGTTGCTGGTAAAATGCAAGGCTAGATCTAGCAGTCATTTTGCAAGTGCAACATTTCTGCTGGTGAATATGCAGATACAACAGCACACAATCACACAAGCATCTAAAATATTTTAAATATTTTCATCCTATGTCATCCAATTTGTCTTGATCTTTTAAATGTTCAGCCCAGTATATGTTATGTTGTTTTATTTCACGCGCTACAAACCTTCTACTAAACTGGAGGATAAAATTTGTGTGTAATTTCAAAGAAGTCCACGCATCCCTGGAAACATTCAAGGTCAGGTTGGATGGGGCTCTGAGCAACCTGATCTAGTTGAAGATGTCCCTGTGTATCGCAGGGGGGTTGGACTAGATGACCTTTAAAGGTCCCTTCCAAACCAAACTATTCTGTGATAGTATGATTCTATGATTTTCTTGTTCCTCCATCATAGAATATTAATGGTGGTTATTTAAAGATATTTAAAAGAAATTCAGGATGATTGATATTGCAAACTACAACATTTATTACATGGAAATTTTTCTAGTAGTTAGATAGATATTTTTCATTAAAATTGCTACTTATTATTTATACTACTGACTAATAAATAGAGCTAATGAGTATGTCTTCCAGTAAATATCAATGGCTTTAACTAATATAGGACGTGAGGATTCTGAAAACTGGTTTTGAAAACTGGTTTCTGAAGTATCTAACTTTATTCTGGATTGGGATGCATATCTCTAATTTAGGTGCCTAAACAGCTATGGTACCTCAAAATGGGATCTGGAAAACAACATTCAGGAAAGAAAAGATACAGGCAGAGGTGTATCTCTTCCTAAGTTGTTGCCAACAGGACTGCCACTTGGAACTGACAATCTGGAATAGTTTTTGTGAAAGTAGACCAAAAGGCAATTCTCTGTCTCTTTGAGAGAGAATATAACCTGTATTAAATTCTGGTCCCTGGGAAAATGTCCTAACTTGTGACTACAACAAGCATTGAAATCACCTCTTTTTGGTCCAATCTTGCTGTGTAATTTGTAGGTTCTGAATGATACTAGGCTTTGATCTTTCAGACTCATAAGAGTAAATCTGAGATGTATACAGAGGTGCAGCTTTAATAGTGAAGTGAGCATCAGTGATAAAAGGAAAGTACTAATACAGTTTAAGTAACTTTGAGTTGAGGGGTTGGATGCTTAGGATCTAACAAGTTTAGCCTGTAACATCTAAACTTTGCCAAATACCTGGCCAAGGACTGCGGCTGCTTGTTACCTCTAACGTATATGATGTTTTCACCTGTTATCGATATCATTGTCACTTTGTTTCTGGGAATTGGAGCTAAGTTTTGAAGAAAACAAACTATTAGTCTTCAATATAAATAATAGAGACAATAAAAATATATTTTAGAGTACCGAATACATTAGAAACTAATTGCATCTCTTTAGGGTATCACTAACCACAGTTAATTACCATTGCAGAATGTACATTGCCATTTTGCTCTCTGTATAACGGATGTTTAGACTCCTCCTTGAATTCCCTTTGTTCACTGTAACCATGATTTGGTATTTATAATATTTTAAGCTAACGTACTTTTTTCACGGTGTTTAAATGCTTAAGGGGAAAACCCTTACACTTCAATACTGTAATTTTGAGACTGTAGTTTCTAATGAGAGTTTTTCAGTTTGATCCTTTTAGGCATTTCTTGTTCATTATCTTGCTCGTGACCTTCAAACATTTTGGAAGGAGATGTTGATATGATACCATTTCTACTTTTAGTACGTCTGTTTTATGTACATTGCTTATTTCTCTAAATCGAGGTAGGAAGAGTAAGAAGGAATCGGTGTTACTAGAGTATTTGTTGCTCTTATCAGATACCCTCCCTGCCACCCCTCCCAACCCCCCCGCAATAACTCTGTTTCTAAAGGAGTATTTTTCTAATTTATCTCTGTGTCTTTCTCATATCCTGCATATGGGTATGGTTTCATAAGGATCTTGTCAGAGAAGGAGATTAGAAAGGATGGACAAACTGAAATGATGGGCAGCAATGACCTTTCAGCAGTGATTGCCACACAGAGCTGGATTTAACCAGACATTGACAAGATTGGGCTGCAGGAAGTTCTGCAGGTTATTTCAGCTCACGCTCACCAATGGCTATTGCATTAGCTGTTAACACTAATCAAGTTAGGCAAATACTAGAAAGAGTACAAGAAAAACGTGACTAGAATGATTGTGGATAACTTCCCATAAAAAAGCCAGATGAAAAACTTCTAAAGCAAACAAATGCTAATCCTTAGCTAGGAAACCAAAGATTGGGAAACAGAAGAAAAATTATTCTGGAAATATAACGATATTTCTCTGTTTCTTTTTGTTTAGTAACGGTGTGAGCATGAATGCATATACATTGTACCATGTCAATATAGCATACACTCTTTACCATTGACCTTAGAGAGATAAGATGCCTATCTAGCTGATACTTGGTACATTCACTCACATCAAAGATATAAGGTAGCTGTGATATGTTGAAAAAAACCATCAAAATAATTTTGACATTTGAACAGCAAGACATATGTTCCTTCACGGCCCACACTGGACAAGAGTCTGAGAGTATCAACAGTCTTATCCATGGGAATATAAATACCCTTTTTCAGGCAAATACCTATAGATGTAACAAAGAGCAGTAGAGTACTCTGCTGCTGTTATCTTTGTAATTTATTAAACAAAAAAAGCACAAACTATGTATTCAAGGTGAGAAACACAAATGCTCTGATAAGAGATGACTTTTACTGGTCTGATCACAGAGTAAAATTTATGTATTAAATAATTCATACTTTTGATACTGGATATGTATGTATTGCCTCCAATATCACAAATATCAGTAAGAAAGTTTTCACAATACAGGTATGAATTGTTAATTTCAACAATTCTTACATATGATTTGATCTCAGATATTGAGGAAATAAGAGCAATTAATTCCTCAGTTCCAGATTTTTGAAAGTTAAGAAATACAATGACTGGTGGTAATAACACCTCTTCTAGATCTAAGTGGGTTTTTTTTCCCCAGAAAAACAAGCCAGAAAAACAATGGCTGCATCTTCATTATCTTCAGTAATGAAGGAGGAATCTATTGCATTTATTGACTGAAAGTTCTTCAAAAACTTCAATTATTTAGGGAATTTGTGATGAGTCAGAAGGGTATCAATTTTGTTATTTAATAACTCAAATGATTAAAGATTCATTGTATCCTTGATCAGGCAGAAGCAGTAGTGCTGCAAGTCTGAAGATCCGTTCTGTTAGATAGTAGGCAGCTCCTACAAGATGTTTGAGAAATATCTTTATCTTTCAAATTTGAAAAGCTGCCATCTGGAGCTATATTCCTACTTTTTTCTGAGTGGCACTCTCTTGGCTGAGAAGCAAAGTCATATGTTCTTTTTGGGATAGCTTATTTATGTACTCTTGAGCTTCCCTTCACCAAGTAATTTTCAGTGCTAGTCAATCTTCCAAGAACGGGGATTTGCAGAGGCAAATCTCCACAGAGATTGGAAGGCTTTTCATGTGGGATGGTCTGGGTATATCACCTCTGCATAGCCAGTTAATCCACCATCTTTTTTTTTTTCAGAGTTTTTGGTTGGCATTTCATATAAACTGATAGGAAAAATAAACTGAATGAGACTGGAGCCATAGTCCCTTGTGGAAACTGGTATAGTGCAGTGAGATTTGAGATAGACTGCACATGCAGCACAGGCAGTCACTGATTTCTGGCTGTCTGTGCACGTGACATTGCTGAAATACATACTTTCAAAAAAATCTGGTTTTGCAGAGGCAACATACTGGCAAAACAGTTATTTTCACAGTAATGGATAAAGTAGTATATGAATAGCAAATCCTAAAAGCATGACTTGGTAGCTCTAATTAGCATTCACTATTAGACTGCACTAAAATATTTTTAACCTCAGAGGGCTTTGCGGGTTTTTAAGGCTTATGTGTTTGTCATCTTATTTTCCTTAAATAAGGACATACTCCTTTTGGTGACATACAATTCAGTCATAAATAAGAAAATCATTGCTGTAGTCCTGGCATTAGTAAAGTTGCATACATCTGGCAATATGGGGTATTCTGGAAGCAAAAAAGAGTGTTTATTCTGTTTGTGCCAGAAAAGATGTTTAGCCCACAGCAATTTCATGGCAGTATTAGCGTCCAAGATCTGAGAGCAATGGAATAGATCTTGCTTGCGTGTACACTTTTATTGTTATTTTTGCATGGAAAATATCAGCAGAAATAAAGTCTAGAAAGTCCTTCTATTCGAACTTTCGTGGAATTTCAGAAATAACGCTAAGCATAATTATTTACTATACATTACTGCAGATAAACACCTTTAAACTTATTTTCCACCACCACTCCTTTTTCGTTTGGCCTCTTTTTCTCTAAGTCGCAGTGATGCAGTGGAATCCAGTGGAGCACAAGCTCAACTGATATCTATCTCAATTGATTAACTGTCTAGAAGATTTGATTTTCAGAATAGATACCCAAGAGAGCTCCAATTCATTAGTGGTTGTCCACATGTGATTAGAAACTGTGGGAGGGCTAACCCCCTCTTTTAATTGATCCAATTTCATATTCCTTGTGGTCATTAAGTGTGTTAATGGTGACTTAGCACCTGCATTAAGAAACCAACTTAACAACATCCTATAAATGACTTTAAGTCAGCAGGTGCCAAATTTACAGGAAAAAAATGACATAATTGCTGCTGTAATGTTACTGCAGGAGGGATATGAAGTAATAAAATGTTGCAATTGTTTAATCCATCACAATCAAGCAGTCATCATTTGATGATAACATGATTGTTATATTATTACTATGCTTTGTTACTGATTGCCCCTTCTTCACTCAAGGGTGTCATTCCTGTTTTATGTTAATAACTACACTTTCATTTATACTACTTTGTAAGGAAGTAAGACTTCCCACTTTCTTCACTATAATGAGATTGCAGATAGCAGGCTATTTTAGTTACAGGTTGTGCCAGAAAGGCTCACAATCTTTTTATTCTTGTACTGTATTTATACAGACATTTTACTTGAGAAATCTTTCTGCAAACCGTATGAAAGGAAGCTCTCACTCTAATAACATGGTATTTCTAATATTTTCTGATTCCAGCAGGATTGACAATAATTTAAAAATAAATTCTGAATGATACACAGATTTTTGGAGGGGTTATACTGAATTTTTCATTGTTGTGTTATTTTTAATGAGGGATGTAGGAGTTAAAGTTTTAGTTTAGAATGATTGTCCAAATTTTTCTTCTTTCTTCCCCCAAAATACATGTGCAGATGACTGCTACCTAATAAAATTTCAGGGCAAGGCTAAGTTCCACAAATACATATTCTTAGAATTGTACCTCTTCACATGGCAAAACCTGCCCCATTCTGAGCAGCCATATGCCTAAACCCTGTTGGTTTCCAGAAATTAACTGGAGAAATGCTTATGCTCCTAAAGGGTTCAGTCTGTGAAGCATTTTGAGAATGGTGCATTTAGCATGCACCTATTGAATTAGGTTGTCATACAAAATGGAGTTACTCTAGGTTTTGTTACTGCACAACAGAGTAATTGGCAATATTTTCCCATAATACCTGAGGAATCAGAGAGTTTTGAGAAAGATGCGGAAACAGGTCTGCTTTAAGCTGTTACACTGGGTACCACATACAGTTAGAAGACAGAAGGAAATACCAGGAGAAGAAATATTCTTTGGGATTGGTTAGCATTTAAAAGAATTTAAGTAAGAGAATATGGAAGATATATGTAAGGAGAAGAAAAGAATAGAGAAGATGAGAAGGAAAGAGAAGGGTTTAGAGTGGATGGCTGGCAGGATAACAGAGAAACATCATCCTCTCAGAAAATGGATGAAGTTTCTAATGTTTCTAATGTTACGGAAAATCAGCCTCACTGGCTTCTGTGCATAGACGTAATATACAAATAAAGTAAGTATAAACTTTAAACCAAATGCTCTTCAGAAAAGGAAAGAACTGATGATTTGAAACAAAGATATACAAATATGGAAAAATATTTCTCCTTTCCATTAACACGTTATTAAAATTGAAAAAAAAAATTCACACTTCACATATGTTGTGCTACTGACTGTAAAAGTACTAGACCCTAGATATATCCTAGATGGTTCCTTGAAGGACTGGAACATACAGAGTCAAAGAGGAACCATCATAATGTACTGAGGAGTATTATGGTAACAGGAAAACAAGCATACCTAAGAAAATAATTGGGATGCCTGATTGTTATCTGTTGCTATTTCCTAGATGAATATGGAGCTCTACTGACAGAGCGCAACTCTTTCCTCCTTTCCTGGAAAGCAGCAAATTCTCTTGGTTGTGAAAGCATGTAATTTTCTATTACCCTGCAGGAATTGTGAGGAAGAGGTTTGTTCCTACAGCTGAACTCCATTCTTAGCTGGGAAGAACCAGCTGAGACATGGTGTTAAATGCCACTTCTTGAAAGAGACCAAGGCTGCCTCTCTCAGAGAGGAGGAAGTAAGCTCTTTTGGTGTTAAGCTCAATCCAGAAGCTCCTTGGTTTTTTACTTTACAGGAATGGTGTTTTTCTATGACACATCCTCTGCCTATTAATTTCTCAGAAGTCAGAACTCTTTGGGTGGTTTGCTTTAAAAAGAATAATTAATAAAAGCTGAGTCTCATATAAATATTTACATATATGTTTATACATATATGCTTATATAATGACATTACATTTGTTTAATTAGTTCAGCTGAACTAACAGATTGTCATGACTGACATAATGGTGTGTAATCAGCAAGTTGCTGTGTCAAAGCCCAGAGTTCAAATTTAATATGCAAGGGAAATGTAGCACCCTTCATGCTTATGCTTGATGCCACACTATTTTTCTCTTGGAAATGACAATATGAATATAGTTGGTTCAAAAAGATTTAAATATGATTCTATTAATATTACCTCACACAGTAAGTTTATATAATCCTTATATTCCTGTCTGTGTAACATCTTGATGCAGAACAAAAATGTTCAGAGATGTTCTTCAATTATGTAGCTAAGTGAAAAAGTGTTGGAACCATCTGTAAAATCCCACTGTAAAGAAATTCCAAATGTTTTGTATTTTATGCTTTTTGACAAAAATCCAAGAAATTGCAATTGCATAACTAGAGAAAAGTACAAGCAGCAATCTGAGGAGAATAATAAGACAATGAACCTTGGCAATAGTGATCAGGTCAGAAGGTGGGCATTTGGCTTCAGTCTAGTAATGGGAGAGGAAAGGGAATGATACAGGTATAGGCCTAAAAGCCTTCATAAGACTCTAAGAGAATGGCTAAGCAAAACTCCTCCAAATGTCTTTTTTTGCTTCCTGGCCTCTTTTCCTGATTTTCTGATGTTCTTTGCACAAACTCACACAGGCTAAAGTGGTAGAAATAATTAATAATTTTCCTGCCATAGCCTTTAGGAAAACTTAAATCTGTTGAAACTTTTCATTAGTATTTCCCTGCTTGTCTCTTTATTTCTTGATGAATTTCTCATGGGAAAAAAAAAATCATTATTAACTGACTAATGAATACCTGGGTTATAAATATAAATTATGAAGATTCTGTAGACAATATTAGGTAAAAAGTGAATCATTTTATTCTTCATTAACTCCTTAGAGTGAATATTCTATTATCTTGCCAAGTGTTGGTTTTATGAGTAAATTTAATTTAATACTTATACTTCTAATAGAATATCAAAACATATAAAACCAGCTACATAAATAAAAGCCTGTATAAATAGTTTTCACAGAATTCCAGTCAGAATTCTCAGTGTAAACAGATTTTGCTCTAACAAAGTCAGGGATGAAATGTCTGTTATCAGCTCTTGATATCATAGAAGCTGTACCTGTTTTGGGATCCTACCTGACATTGCATTTGTAAATTACTACAAGCCTGGTGCATTGATATCCTGCTGTGGGATTTTTTAATTTCAGTGCAAAACGGGAAATGTAGTCTACATTGAGAGAGTTTAGAAATGCACAACTATAATTAGAGCTATACAATGGATGAAAAATTGGCTATGTATAATAACCGCAGCTGATGTAGAAAAACACATTTTGCTGACTTGTTTTCCCTTCATAAAGTGCTTTTTTATTCTAAGCAACGGAAAATTCTTGATGCATGAAAACTGATGGATCTTACTTTATACTGTACTGTATATATACGATACATTTTCATAGCTTGCCATTTAAGTATCTATGTGCTCAATATTTTATTAGAATATTTATGATGATGAGCAGTGGAGAAAGCAGCAAATTGTTTGTCTTTACCTGGTTGCAGGACTTTGAATCAGCTGAAATGCTCCAGAGGAAATACAAGAGTGCTCTTGGAGCTCAGGGTAGGGCAAGCAGTGAACGGGAAATATAACATATACATATGTGTATTTATCAGCACATATGGAGACACCAAAATTCAGGTGTTTTAATCTTCTACTTTATCCTGCTCCTCTAATTTGGCAAAAATTTCCCCCCAACAGAGAAGTTTGCTTGTCTGGCTTCTAGTCTCAGACAGGATTTTGAAATCAGGTGGACTCCAGTTCCCCTGAAGGAACAGGCCTTTTAAGAATGAGCCTGCCAGGAAGACCAAGCTTTTCACAACATGCAGCTGTATCTTTTTCTTTTAAAGTCCCAAAAAGAGTTGCTTGCTTTTTATGTGCTTACCAGTTTGAGTTCTCAAAGCAATTCTTAGAGCAACTACTTCTCTGCTATTCTGCATAACAATATTTCCTCTTTGTACAACTTTATTTGTTTGGTTGAAGTAATTTATAGCAGAATCAGGTCTTATATGCACACTTCAGGAATGAGACAGCATTTTTTTCTGTTTGGAGAAGGTGATCATTCTTAATAACTAAGCATAAATACATGATGCATTGATCTTGCTATGTATATATATGGTTTCATGATAACAATACTTTGGATGATTACATGATGTTGGGGGATTATGTTTTTTAAGTTACATTCATAATTATTTGTCTTCTTTATGAACATTGTAATTAAATTTTGGATAGACAGATACAACTTTATATAACTGCCAGAGATGTAATTTTTGTCTTCGTTTGCCAAATAGTTAAGATTTAAGCAGTTTTCTGACACAGCACTCTTTTATCTGTACGTTAAAGGCTTATACATTTCTTTTTCGTAGTTCATTTTTCTTTCCTTCTGTCTCTTTAAACTCATACGGAAGCAACAGGAGCAGAGTGCTTTGTCTGAATTTTGCTGGAGTTAACCTGCTTTGTTAAAAACTTCATACTTAGGCAGTGTTTGTAGCAATGATCAAAGGTTTAAAAATTGCTTACATTCCTACAGAAGCAGTTGCACTATGAGTTAATATTGAAGTGTTGGGTGGGACTTCAGTAGGATTCTGGGCCAACCTAGCAAAGCAGTGTCAGCTATGGGGTGCATCAGGTTCCACAGGACTTTATGCAGTCTGGTCTGGAAAACTCCCATAGTCTCTCTGGACAAAATACTCCATTGGTTGACTGCTTTTCTTACCATGAAAAAGTTTTTTTCTTCTAGCAAATCCGATCCTTTCTTGGTTTAACTTATGCCCATTGCATTTCACATCGTGCTTATATGATGTATTGGTGTGTGTACGTTTGGAGATGTTTTCTTTTAAGTAATTTCACACATTTCTCTTAGAGTACTGTCATACAGACAATTGAATTAGCAGACCTGAAAGATAGCACCAGTTTCCTGATCAGGGCACAAAGCAGTAAGGAATTTCTTATGCTGAATCTGTCAAAAACGGCGCTATAGTTTTCTAACAAATGCAGGTGCACACAGATCTCTCAGAGTGCCTTTACACCAGTCATTCCTAATAGCTGCCTTTAGATATCATTTTACCTTTTTCATCCCCCCATCATTTTTCACCAAAATGCCAGAGACTCCTTTCTTTGAAACTTTTTTTTTCTTAATCTATTTTTATACAGGGTTTTGCATTCTCAGGCTATGTAGTTCTTGTCCTACAATTTTACCTGTCAGGAATTTAATACTTAAAGTACAGGAGACTCTTTTCTTCAAGCTTTTACATTCACAGTGGAATACACAGATTGGAAAACATAAACTGCAAATAAGCATCACTGCCCTGAAAGTTAAAATGAATTCCTAGTTTTCACAGTCCCTCTAGACTTGCTATGCCAAACGCTGAGATTTCGCTAAGGTTCTTGTTACACCAAGTAACCTCCACTTCAGCAGATGTCATTGTGCAATGGCATTTCTGCTCTGTCTAGTAGTGTTCTGCTTACTGAAGAGTTTTGTTATCCCCCCCCCCCCTTTTTTTTTTCCAATATATTTACACCTTTTCTGTCTTCTTGTGAAAGTAATTACAATTTACTGGGTCTTCTAATTGAAGTGAAAAGCACTTGTTTGCACTTAAAAGTAGCTTTCAGTGATTTGTCTTGTACTGGTAATAGAAGAATCATCTTTCAGTTATTAGTGCTGCAGAATAAACCTACGGTTAATACCTTATTTACACAAACTGAAGACTTTTGTATCCATGTTTGGCGACCTTGAAGCTGCATTGTGTTCAGTGCCCTTTTTATAACCTTAATTACCAGGGAATACGGAGCTTTAAAGAAAGACTAACATTTCACTTTAACATCCACAATAATCTATTATAAAGCCAGCTAAGCCAGTCCCCAAATACAGAGAAATGTTATTACATGCTCAGCTAGCTGTCAAGGGGCCATGAGTCACTGGCTTACAGTTATCAAAAGTAACAAGGTTGTTCAGAATTTCCTCCAACAAAGCCAGCTAGCTTATGAAGGGATTAAGCTCTCTTTGATTAGAACAACTGGAACACATTCTGCCTTTTTAATTAGCATTCCCTTTCGCTTGGTTTAGGCTGGTAATTTGACACTCTTACTAGCCAATGCAAGAAAAGACATGCATTTTTAGCATAGCCGTGAGTATTAAAGCAGTGGTATATTAGCATGCACTAGCTAAAAGGTGAGCAATCTCAGAGATCATGTTCAAAGGCCTATGAAAATCCCAAGGGCATAATGTCAATAGACACAGTGTAATAATATATGAAAGCAATGTGTGACAGCAGACTCTATGAGCCTTTAGGCACAGTATTTTGCCCCGAGGCCACAATCTTTCTACCTTCTATCCTAGACAACCAAAAAGGTTTTATGTCAGCTTTATTGATATTTCAGAGGTTTACATTTTAATTTCTAACTAAAGGCAAGTCAGTCATAGCAACCTCTGTTTGCACTGGTGAAGAAATGAGTGAAAAATATGTTCAAAACATGAAGTGTTGATATGAAGGGAGTTTGGCGTGGAAACATCATCCTTGCCATGTTGAAAAGAAAGAGAAAAGGGTATTTTATTGGAACATGAGCACTGGTATCTTGATTTTGGGTTGCCTGCCCTCACCCTTCCCTTGTCCTCCCTCTCTCTGCCCTGTTGCCTCAGTGTTGATCGGTATTTGATAAAAATTAAGGAAACTACAGGTGACCAATGTGCTCTCCAGACTTCCCTTAGTTATGCAAAAGTTTGAGTGTTATGCTGAATAATTACTGAGTGAAATGTTTGTCAATGTTTTGAAAGTTACCTACTTTCTCTGGTACCTTTCATTGACATGGATTTAAAATAAACCTCACTGTATGTTGCTCCTCTTTGTCTCGGATCAACTGCTTAAATGTGTACTTGAGTGTCCTCCCACTCTCCCCCAAGTCCTCTCCTTCCCTCCTTTCTTCTGTTGTTCCTTCTATGCAGTCTTAAGTGCAAAAAATTCAGTTTTTTTTCGGCACAAACAGTGGTGACAGTCAGCTAAGACTGTCTTGTGTTTCAAGAGCAGCTGCTCATCTCCTACTCTCCACCCACCAGACATTACCCCACCCTCCGATCTGCCCTGTGATCTGCTTGTGTAATCACTCCCTAACTCAGTTCAGTCAAAATTATGTTACAGAAGTTCTAACTTTTAAAGAGTTTGAGCTAACCAAGATCCTGAAATAAAACATTTTGTATTACATGCATTTACTATTTTTAGTAGAAAATATAGCCCATCTTTTTGTAGATATTTAGACTTTTTAGTGAGCTTTGTGCTCACTAGAAATGCATAAGGAAACTTAGTTACTACTCCTCTCAAATTTTGTAAGTTGGTACTGTTTTCTAAGGGCAGCAGAGCTGATTATTTGATGTCTCATAGCAGTATTAGATTTAAGAAAGACTGCCAGGAATTACATAGAGTAGCCTGGGTTTTGTCCATTGGCCTTTTACTTTTAATGCTTCATCTCTTATTGGGTTATTAGGCTGCCTACAGGCAGGAAGCAGTATAAATTACTTTAAAAATCAGTAGCTGAAACTACTCTTCTCTTAACACGATTCTTACCCGTTTCCACAGTCTGCATTTTCATGTGACCCAATCCATTCTGCCTGATAGAAACATTCAAAGGGTATACTTGAAGTTTGGTTTTCAGACCTCTGCAATGTCCTAAACCATTTTATAAGCTAAAGTGTGCATGCTTAAAACATCTACATTTTAACAGACAAATTCAATCCATTTTCAGGGATAGCATTTAAAAAAAAAAAAAATTCAATATGGAGAATATTTCTTGAGATTAAAAAAGTAAAATTATTTGCCCTTGAGAGTGAATAACCTTCAGAGAGCTGATCAATGTAGTTTTTTGATTTAAGAAGAATTTCTGCTTTCATGAAAGAAAGAATTTTGTTTCAGATTGCCTGTCAAAAATAAGATCCCTTACAATGATGTATGAAATACCACCACAATGATTTTTTTTTCCTTAATGTATATTTTTAAAAGATGATGGACATGTTTTATTTTAGGCATAATAATTTGTCACATACATCATTGTTGTCTTTTGGTAACTTGACTTCCTGTTTCTTGTTTTCCAGTTTTAGGGTTTTTTTTAATGTATCTTGGGATGTAAAAATCATTTGAAAGTGATATACCACTTAATTTCAGATAGATATTTTCAAAAAGAAGTTTTCTTGAAGGACATCATGACATTAAGTGAAAGAATTTCTTTTTTCTGTTCTTTTTATAGAGGATGTTAAGACATTTAATATTCTATGAAATAATATATTTTATATTGTGGTTCTGTAATATATGAATAACATAGAATTAAAATAATTCAATGGAAGATATAAGGTAGCCATCTTGTTTCAGGAACATTAGTATAGAAACAACCTGGATAAGTTGTAGCATTAAAGATAAAGATAATAACAGATGTTATCATTTGGAAACTGGAAAAAAGGAAAACAAAAAATATGCATGGATATATCCAGAATGTGAGGAGAGGTGAAAAAGATGGGTTGCATATGCGTTTTATGCAGTTTCTTAGACGTTTGAGTTCTTTCATACAACAGGATTGAGTACAGAGAAATACTGTGAAAAATACTGTTTGATTTCTCTTTTATCTGTGCCATGAACACTTAATAAATAATTAATTACACAAAAAGGAAGGGTAGACTTGTCATTTGCTGGTATGACTAGATTTCACTTTGATTTCATCTGTAAATCTACACACATCAGATTAAAAAAAAAAAGATGGAGTAACATCTAGTAAACAAATTGCCTTGGGCACGATTCAATTGCTAGGATACTTTGGTTGTGTCCCACACACCCATGTGCACATATACAGACACAGACATAGTGTGCACACAGACATGCATACATTTGTGTGTGTTTATGATGACGTACACACACATATATATACTAGAGAGAAAAATATAAGGAGACTTCACTGGAGGTGGAAATATTTGTGTATCGTACTAGATATCTACTTGTGCTCAGCTGTTACCAACTGATTGTTCATTTGCCTCATTGATGCAAACAATGGAATTTCAGGATAAACTAATAAACATTTCTGTGTTTATATTAACAATTCGTAGCTAAACTTCAACAACAAGAGAAGACAAAATATCCATTATTAATCTGTGCTGATGTAATTCAGTCTTCCAGGTTGCCTTTCTTGTGCCTCTGAAGGGGAAAATTTTAAGAACATAATTCTTTTTTCTATAGGCTGTTTCAAAATTCAAAGTCTGTTTTTTTCAGATGTGAATCTAAATTTTTCTTTAATTTTAAAGGAGATCAGACTTTGGGTTTTCAATTAAGCTGATTAGAGATAAGCTTTAGCTGTAAGTTAAGCAAACATACACTACAAAACTCTGGAGTGTGTGCATATCATGGAAATGGAGGGGAAAAAAAAAGAGAAGGGCTGGGCTTAGAGCTATGTCTAATGACTGCTAAATAAAGGAGAATGGAAAGTAGCCATTTAAAGTCAAAACAATATATCCCTTTTTTAAGCCCAAATGTAGAACACAATTATTTTGTTAGTCCAGTTCATAACATATGATTAGATGTTTCATGTACTTATTTATTGAAGTATTCATTTATTGTACATTGTATGTACAATAAATAATGCTAATTAAATTATGCCTGATCAAATTAATTTGTTCTGTGAGGGAGGGAACCGAAATGGGTTTTTTGGGGAATACTGTAAATGCTCTGCAGAATAAAAATAAAACTTTTCTATTTAGGCAGAATAGAGGAGCCCTTCATGTCAGAAAAAGTTCAAAGCAAAGTTTATCACAAAAGATGATTCCTTTTACTTGTTTTAGAAGGTACTGATATTGATAAAGGATATGAATATTTAAAAGGAACACATCATTACAAAATACTTCTGAAATAACTTTAGTTTAATAATAATATAGATGCAAACTGGGAAATGCATACTACAATAATGAGACTGTTTAAGGGCCTGGTAAGATGTTGAGTGTTTCAGCTATGGTTAGTTTTGTATGAATATTTAAAGATGTACAAATACATTTGGATTAGATTAGAAAGAGACTTTTATCAGCCAGTCATCGAACAATACTTCCTTCATGAAAATGCAGACACAATTGTTTCTTTAAATTTTCCTTTTTTATATGATACTTAACTTGCTGTTATTCCTTAGGTGCTAAGATGAGCTATCGTATCTATCAAATTCTAAAGAGTAACCTGCACCGTTTGTGTGGCTCAGTACACCAATGAATTTGGGGAGGGGGGGGAAGCTATGAAAAGGAAAGCCTATTTTTAAGTGCCCATAAAACACTATCTGAGCATAACAGGAGACTTTTCATGATAGTTGTTCACCACAAACTTTAGAGGTTTTTTTTCAAACTGCAGACGGTTCAAATAAAAGGAGAATTAATTCCACTGTAGTTAAGATAAATTAAAATTAAATCGTATAATGATTACATTATTCTTCTTGTTATGCATTTTTAGTGATAAATTATGTAGAAAGCAGTATAAGTATAGTAGACTGGTAGACTCCTTGAATTAATTTTGTCAAAAAAGGAATGCTTTACAAACAAATCTAATGCAAACTCTTTTTTGAAAGCTCAATTATATATAGATAGAATTTATTCCACTTCTGTAAAACACTTCTGTTAGCTATAAATTTTGTAAGAATCGGAACTGCTGAGATGCTACTTAAGGAAATATTCCTGTGGTACTGGTAGTCTGGCAGAAAAAAGAGAGAACTACAAAACTCATGAGAAAGTTCTGTCTAATCATAGGCATTTGATGTTCTGTATGATTGTAGGCATTCACAGGTCACGTCCATAGTTTCTGAGCTGTGCCACAGCATGCCTCAGGATAGTAATCATCCACTTTGGCAAACTTTGGGTCCCATAGCTCTATTTAGCGTCAGTATATCTAGTAGCCTTGAGAAAAAATACACATATATCATAGAATCATAGAATCGTTTAGGTTGGAAAAGACCTTTAAGATCATCCAGTCCAACCATTGACTCTACCAGGTCTGCCACTAAAACATGTCTCTAAGCACCACATCTACACAACTTTTCAACACGTCTAGGGATGGTGATTAACCACCTCCCTGGGCAGCTTCTTCCAATGTTTGATAACTCTATCAGTGAAAAGTTTTTTCCTAATGTCTAGCCTAAACCTCCCCTGGCGCAACTTGAACCCATTTCCTCTTCTTCTGTCGTTAGTTACTTGGGAGAAGAGACCAGCGCCCATTTCACTACAACCTCCATTCAGGTAGTTGTAGAGAGCAAGAAGGTCTCCCCTCAGCCTTCTCTTCTCCAGACTAAACAGTCTAATTCCTTCAGCCACTCCTCATAAGACATGTTCTCCAGACCCCTCACCAGCTTCATTGCCCTTCTCTGGACACACTCCAGCACCTCAATGTCCCTCCTAGACTGTGGTGCCCAAAACGGAACACAGTACTCAAGCTGCGGCCTCACCAGTGCTGAGTACAGGGCCATGATCACTTCCCTCCTCCTGCTGGCCACACTATTCTTGATACATGCCAAGATGCCATTTGCCTTCTTGGCTACCTGGGCGCACTGCTGGCTCATGTTTAGCCGGCTGTCCACCAGGACGCCCAGATCCTTTTCTGCCAGGCAACTTTCCAGCCACTCCTCCCAAGCCTGTAGCGTTGCCTGGGGTTGTTGTGAGCCAAGTGCAGGACCCGGCACTTGGCCTTATTAAACCTCATGCAGTTGGCTTCAGCCCATCGATCCAGCCTGTCCAGATCTCTCTGCAGAGCCTTCCTACCCTCAAGCAGATCAACACTCCTGCTTTATTTGGTGTCATCTGCAAACTTACTGAGGGTGCACTCAAGCCCCTCATCCAGATCACCAATAAAGTTATTAAACAAGGCTGGCCCCAAAACTGAGCCCTGAGGAACACCGCTTGAGACCTGCCACCAGCTGGATTTAACGCCATTCACCACAACTCTGTGGGCTCAGCCATTCAGCCACTTTTTAATCCAGCAAAGAGTACACCTGTCTAAGCCATGGGCTGCCAGCTTCTCTAGCAGAATGCTGTGGGAGACTGTGTCAAAGGCCTTCCTAAAGTCCGAGTAGACAACATCCACAGCCTTTCTTTCATCCACCAGGCGGGTCACCTGGTCGTAAAAGGAGATCAGGTTGGTCAAGCAGGACCTGCCTTTCATGAACCCATGCTGGCTGGGCCTGATCCCCTGGTTGTCCTTCACATGCCACGTGAGTGCACTCAGAATGATCCATTCCATGATCTTTCCTGGCACTGAGGTCAGGCTGACAGGCCTGTAGTTGCCTGGATCCTCCTTCCGGCCCTTCTTGTAGATGGGTGTCACATTGGCAAGCCTCCAGTCATCTGGGACCTCCCCTGTTGACCAAGACCGCTGATAAATGATGGAGAGTGGCTTGGCAAGCTCCTCCAGCAGCTCCCTCAGCACTCTGGGGTGGATCCCATCTGGGCCCATAGACTTGTGGCTGTCCGGTTGGCGTAGCAGGTCACTAACTGCTTCCTCCTGGATTATGGGGGGTTTATTCTGTTCTTCATCCCTGTCTTCCAGCTCAGGGGGCTGAATAGCCTGAGGATGACTGGTCTTGCTGTTAAAGACTGAGGCAAAGAAGGCATTAAGTACCTCAAGCCTTCTCCTTACACTTGTTGAAAATCTTCCCCTTTGCATCCAGTAAGGGGTGGAGATTCTCCCTGGCTCTCTTTTTGTTGTTAATGTATTTGTAAAAACCGTTTTTGTTATCTCTTACGACAGTGGCCAGGTTAAGTTCAAGCTGTTCTTTCGCCTTTCTGATGTTTCTTCTGCATGACCTAACTAGATCCCTATACTCTTCTTGCGTTGCCTGCCCCTTCTTCCAAAGGTGCTAAACTCCTTTTTTTTTTCTGTGGTGCAGGGGAGTCTAGTATGTTAGACAACTTCCATTGAGGAATAAAAGCAGGGAAAGAGAAAGAAGCTGGGAATCATTTTTGAGTTCCTTAATCTAGATTTAGTGAGCAGGACAATTTGACATTTAATTTTAGACCTACAGTTTAGCTTAAGGCACAGTTGATAACAGTACATATGATTCCAAATTGAGCAGTTTGGTAGCACATTGAATATACATTGAATTCTTATTGAATATACATTTTGTCTGCAATTGACTGCAGAGGTACATTATACAGAGCTGGAAAATTTGGCCCAACAGGCAGATATTTTGGATAAGACTCTCTTATTACACATCTGTACTTTTCAGCACTTATCTAAACTGAAAATTTTCCATATATCATTGCTTGTTATGATATTCAGATACATATTTTATTATTATTATTTTCCTGAAACAGACTTTTATTTGTGGAAGCAGTTGCAACACTGTTTTCATAATTGCAAGTCACATAGTATATAGGAATAGTGCATGAAATAATACAATATATGAAACAAGGTAAAATTACAGCTCTTAAGTTTCTCTTTACTAGAATTAGTTATCCTGCAGAATCAGTTCTGTGATAACTGGCTACTGAAGGTAAAACACATCCTACTGATGTGCTGACAGACATCTTTCTGCAAAATGTTAAGCATTAGTTTTGAAATAGGCTGCAAACAAATTTGGTTTCTTATGGCTTTGCAAGGATGAGCCCTACAGCTACCCTAGCAAAATAAGAATGGCGTGGTTCTTTGGCCCTGAGGCCAAATAACATGGAAATAATTTCATCCATACAGCTATAATCTCTTCCTCTGCAAAATAGGTTGGCTCTGTTGAAACAGATAGGAACAAACATCTTAGCAATAGTGCTTTCTTGTGCTAGGTCTCAGGAATACCTGAGTTTTTTACAAGAAAGCACTGCTTGACCCGGACCAAAGCTATGCTAACTGTTGAAAAGTTTGGACTTATGCCCTGGCCAGCTCAGCATTTTAAGTAAAGGCATAGCTGATTGGTCTCTAGTCCATATACACCGTACAGTGAAAGAAACAGGCAGGACTTCTATAAAAACCCCCATACAAAATCCATCATTCTCTTTGATATTAAAAAAACCCCCAAATTAAACCCCAACAAAAACAACAAACAAAAAAATCCGAAACAAACACCCCCAGGGAAAAAAAAAAAAAGTAACCAAAATCCAACCCAAACCCCTACTGCTTGGCCAGTGTTTTTCTTTTCCCAAGTAGGCTTGTCTCTCTGATCAGCATGGGCAACAGCTAAATGGCTTAGTTTCAGTTCATATATTTCTTCAATGAAATATTAGGTTTCCAAACGATTTACATCTTAATCTTAACATTTATGTTTTCTTTTCCTCTCTCTTAAAAAGCTTAATTGATCTTTTGTGACTTTGGGAAGAGAACAATTGTAGTTGTCAGTGTTTCAGTCCTTTGTCAAGTTCTATGAAAATCCTAACGTTAAGCAAGAGTTATATTGGTCTGCTGATAGACTGCACACCAGATGAAGTCCACATTGGTTCTCTTCCATGTTCCAGGACAGCAGTATTAGGAAGATGTGAGGCAGGATCACTGGCTGTCAGTGAATACCTGCTTTACCAGATCATGGACGATTAGTGTTACCTAAAATAGCTCTGGTATTTTCAAAAAGCATTTTCATTCTTCAGTTGTCAGACGTATGATTAATAAGCATAGGGCTTCCTTTATTCCTGGCAGCTTTTCAGCATCAGAAGACTGATTCCTTTCTCAGCTAAGTGTCAAATGCATGTCTCATTTAGTTTTAGTTATTTAGCTTCATATACCTAAATATACTTCTAAAATGGAAGCAAAAAAATTTAGAAAGGGCTGCCCTCAAACATTTCTGAAACCTGTAGGTGTTTCAAATTTTCAGTATTTATTTAATATTTCTGAGATATTTTAGTAATGAAAAAGGACACTGCTATTTTTAGAACAGCAAAATTAGAGTTACTGAAAATATTTTTTTGTATACGTTGCATATTCCAGATTTAGCATATGTCTCTGTAAGATCTTTCTTTCATAAGTTTAAGAAAACTGGGATTGGAGGTAGAAGACATAAACATTGATTGTAGGAAAAGAACAAAAAAAGAGGCTTTTTACTTCTGGATACAGCCAGGTACATTGGCTTCATTGTGCCATTGACGTTCACTGTGACATTGACATTCATTATGATATTTGGGGCATTTCTTGAGAAATGACCTGGTAAAGGAAGTACTTCAAAGAATGGGAGTAAAGCTGCAAATTCAGTACATGTGTAAAAATCAGATTAGCTGGTAGGTGGATTTAGGGAATCCTTCATATGAATGGTCATGGGTTTCATTCCATGAGTGAAAATGTGGAAAAACAGTCTCAAAGAAGGAAGCATCTAGCTATTTGATAACTTTTCTTCTTTGATTTGCCTCCTACTAGGAATAACCTCCTCATATGCCAAACACCTCTCTTCATTTAAAACTTTTAAAAATTTTTCTTTTTCCAAAGAAGATTTCTTCCTTTATGACTTCTTTCCAAACAGACATTGTAGTTTTGAAATGGATAACGTGCTGCTGTATTATACTTTTTGCATTCAGTTTGCTGAAGATTAACACAGATTGGACTCAACTTGTTAGGGCCCGAGGGCACTTACAGGCTTCACTGCCCTTGCCCAGCCCCTCTGGGGCTTCCTCCACACTGGCCCAGGACTGTGTGTCATTCTCCCTGGGGCTGTTTTTTAGAATTTTAGAAGCTTTGTGAATGTGAATGTGTCATGCAATTAATGTACATTCAATAAACAAAAATGTGGTTTCTTTCCAGACTTAGAGAGGGAAAATCCCATTCACTCAAACTAAACTTAGGAGGATGGTACCTCTTTCTGGGAGGCATCAATGGCATATCACCTTTTCCCACTAATTTATAAAAACCTTCACACTTATTTTAGTATGACTGGGAACCTGAAGTTTCGATAGATTGGATCCATGGTAAAGCTTCACAGCAGTTTAATGGTAAAAAGTGGCACACACTGAATGGTGTAGCATAACAGAACGGGAGAGGAAGTTGTGGTAGGACAAGATATGATACGACATCTCAGATAGCTATAGATGCCTATGTTCAGATATCTGAAATTCAAAAGTGAATTTCATCATGCCTATGACTCATCTCACATCCTTGTGTAAGCCATCTTAGGGACATGGGTAAGGATTAAGGGGCAGGCTAACATGAGGGACACTGTTGTGGGGGTTTATTACAGGCCACCTGATCAGGACGCAGAAGTTGATGAGACCTCTACAGGCAGCTGAGATCTACCTCACAATCACAGGCCTTGGTTCTCATGGGGGACTTCAATCACCCTGACATCTGCTGGGAAGGCTACACAGTCCAGGAGGTTCCTCCAGTGTCTTGATGATAACTTTTTGACTCAGGTGGTGGAGGAGCTGACAAGGAGAGGTGTACTACTGGACCTAGTACTGACCAACAAAGAGGGACTGGTGGAGGACATTAAGGTTGGAGGAAGCCTCAGCTGTAGTGATCATGAGAAGATCGAGTTCAGGATTATGTGTATTAGGCATAAAACGAAAAGTAGGGTTGCAACCTTGGACTTCAGGAGGGCTAACTTTGATCTCTTCAAGAAACTGCTTGGAGAAATCCCATGGGTTAGGGGTCTAGAGGGTAGGGGGGCTCAAGAGAGCTGGTTGATATTCAAGTTTCACTTCCTCCAAGCTCAGCATCGGTGCATCCCTAAGAGCAAGAAATCAGGCAAGGGAAGCAGGAGACCTGCATGGTTGAGCAGGGAGCTTCTGAAAAAGCTCAAGTGGAAGAAGGAAGTTTACAGTAAGTGGAAGAAGGGACTGACCACTTGGGAAGATTACAAGAATGCTGCCAGAGTATGCAGGGATGAAACGAGGAAAGCCAAGGCCTCCTTGGAATTAAATCTGGCAAGGGATGTCAAGGTCAACAGGAAGGGTTTCTTCAAGTATATCGGAGGCAAAAGGAAAACTAGAGAAAATGTGGGCCCGCTCGTGAATGAGACAGGGGCCATGGTGACAGATGATGCAGAGAAGGCGAAATTACTGAATGCCTTCTTTGCTTCAGTCTTTACTGCTCAGATCAGGAGTCCCAGACTTTACAGGTAACAGAGAAAGTCTGGAGGAAGGAGGACTTTCCCTTGGTTGAGGAGGATCAGGTAAGTCAACTGGACATCCACAAGTCCATGGGTCCTGATGGGATGTACCCGTGAGTGCTGAGGGAGCTGGCAGAAGTCATTGCTGGGCCGCTCTCCATCAACTTTGAAAGGTCCTGGAGAACAGGTGAGGTGCCTGATAACTGGAGGAAAGCCAATGTCACTTCGGTCTTCAAAAAGGGCAAGAAGGAAGACCCGGGAAACTATCGGCCAGTCAGCCTCACCTCCATCCCTGGAAAGATGATGGAACAGTTTGTTCTGGGCGTCATCTCAAAGCATCTGGAGGAAAAGAAGGTTATCAGAAGGAGCCAACATGGACTCACCAAGGGGAAGTCATGTCTGACTAATCGGATAGCCTTCTACGATGGCGTGACTGGACAAATAGATGAGGAGAGGATGGTGGATGTTGTCTACCTTGACTTCAGCAAGGCTTTTGACACTGTCTCCCAAAGCATCCTCCTAGGCAAGCTTAGGAAGTGTGGGTTGGATGAATGGACAGTGGGGTGGATTGAAAACTGGCTGGCAGAGAGAGCTTAGAGGGTTGTGGTTAGTGGCACAGAGTCTAGTTGGAGGTCTGTGAGAACTGGTGTTCCCCAGGGGTCAGTACTGGGTCCAGTCCTCTTCAACATATTCATCAATGACCTGGATGAAGGGCTAGAGGGTACCATCAGCAAGTTTGCTGATGACACAAAGCTGGGAGGGATGGCTGACACACCGCAAGGCTGTGCTGCCATTCAGCATGACCTGGACAGGCTGGAGAACTGGGCAGAGAGAAACCTCATGAAGTTTGACAAGGGCAAGTGTAGGCTATTGCACCTGGGGAGGAATAACCCCATGCACCAGTACAGGTTAGGGGCTGACCTGCTGGAAAGCAGCTCTGTGGAAAAGGGACCTGGGAGTGCTGGTGGACAACAGGATGACCATGAGGCAGCAATGTGCCCTTGTGGCCAAGAAGGCCAATGGCATCCTGGGGTGCACCCAGAGATGTGTGGCAAGCAGGTCGCAGGAGGTTATCCTCCCCCTCTACTCTGCCCTGGTGAGGCCACACCTGGAGTCCTGTGTCCAGTTCTGGGCTCCCCAGTTCAAGAAGGACAGGGAACTGCTGGAGAGGGTACAGCAGAGGGCTACGAGGATGATTAGGGGACTGGACCATCTTTCTTATGAGGAAAGGCTGAGGGACCTGGATCTTTTGAGTCTGGAGAAGAGAAGGCTCAGAGGGGATCTCATCAATGCTAACAAATACTTAAAGGGAGGGTGCCGGGACGATGGCACTAGTCTTTTTTCAGTGGTGCCTAGTGATAGGACAAGAGGTAATGGGCACAAATGTGACCATAGGAAGTTCCTTCTAAACCTGAGGAGGAACTTCTTTCCTTTGCAGGTGGCAGAGCACTGGAACAGGCTGCCCAGAGAGGTGGTGGAGTCTCCGATTCTGGAGACATTCAGAACCCTCCTGGAGGCCGTCCTGTGCAACCTGCTGTAGGTGTCCCTGCTCTGGCAGGGTGTTGGGCTAGATGATCTCCAGAAGTCCCTTCCAACCCCTGTGATTCTATGATTCTGTGATTCTGTGATGGTATTTTCTTTCTATATCTTCTGTGCATCCGCAAAAGATTTGGGAACCTGAATCATTTATACTGAATCATATAATTTATATTTATAAATCATATAAAGTTGTCTCTGCATGGAACAGAAGATGATTTTAGTTATGATAGGGCAGTATGCAGTATGTAGGTTCCAGTTAAACCTCAAATCCATTCAGAAAATAAGGTATCTCTCTGAGATATTTATGAAAGAGAGAAAGTTAATTGAAGAACTGCTGGAACTGTTTAACAATTTTTAAAAACTCTCAGGTCTCAAAATGTTTTTGTGGTACTAGAAGGTGGGCCATGACTGAACATAAAGTTCACAAAAAATGGACTGAACGAAACGAACCAGTTGACTATACACATGGTATTTTTGCTTCTAGGGAAAATAAACAAAAATTGAACAATACTTCAGATAATCCTGAATAAAGAAATGGTTTGGTTTTGCAAGAATGCACACTTCTTTATTTGTTGTTGATGAATTTACTGTCTGGAATTTGTGTTGAAATATCATATTCTGACCAAGTATTAGCGAATATCCCTAAAGAGTGAAGTGTGAACTCATAAATGTGAGCAATTGTACTTAAAGTTATTTCTTATTCTCCTAAGCTATGTTCATGCTTTGAGCTTTGTTAGCTAATATTACTATTCATAATAAAATACTGAATATCACTTACTTCACTACTCCTCCTGCCCTGTAATTACTTGGTCCACAGCTCAAACATCAAATTCTGATGACATGGTTGCAGCAAACATGAATGTTAAGCTCTTCAGGCTCTACTACTTCAAATAGGAAAATAAATTTCAGAGTCAGCAAGGCCAATACCTAACCAGTGTTTTCTTCTAATTTAAACTATGAGAACTTTAGGTTAAGAACCTCAGTGAACACCATCTACCATGGCTCAAAATGGAAGAGATTCAAAAATCCCACCCAAGATTACTTTAATTGTATAGGTTGATGCCAACTGCTTTAATCCTGCTGGAAACTCTGAGGCATAGCTCGTAAAGCATTGCTATATGCACCTATCTTGATGATGTTTCACTGTCCTATGTATCTGAAGAGTAATGGGCTGCATCTCCACAATATCAAGAACTTCCATAATTTTGTTTTTAAACATCCTATTGCTCTCACAACATCTTACAGAGGAAGAGCTTAGACTGAGTCATCTTAGATGCCCTCCAGCATTTGTCTCTGGTAACTCAGCCAAAAAGCAAAGTGTTTTTTCTCTTAGAGTCCTTTACTATAAAATTTGTACAGTGCACAAGAATCTAACATCCTTCCTCCTAGATGACTTAATTACTGCTTTGAGTCGCAAACAATATACAGTTTACTGATGTTCCTTCTTGTAATAAACATCTTGAAATTTGTGAGAATGATAACACTTTACACTTACAAAAGGGTTGTCTTTAGGAAATCTAGCTACCTTAATCATGGGCAGGTACTCCTGCTGTGACTGGGAAGTAAGAGAGGACTATAAAGTCATTCAGGCACAACTGAGTCAAATACTGCTAGAATATCCTCCCATCTGTCAATGGTACTACCTGGAGTTAAGCCTAACTTACAGAGACTTAGGAATTTAATGCAAAAAAGTAGAAAGCAAATAACTCAATGATTTAATGAAGTCCCAAAACTATGTGTCTTCTAGTGATAGTCACAAAAATTCAGAGGAATGCTCTATTATTGTATTGTAATAAAAATATTCATTATGCCTTATAGAAAACTTACGAGTTTTCTCTAATCACAAGTACAGGATTGCTGAGCTAAGGAAAAAAGGAAAAATAAAATAAAAAAAAAAGGACAAAACCCAGTGCTCCCATCCTTCTTTCGTATTTTCTCATGAACAATAAACTGGTTTTGTGGTAGGGTGTCCTGTCTGTAAATAAATAACAAAAAAACTGTGCTGAGTTCATTACCTGTTTCTGAGTTACCTATGAGAAGAAGGGAAAGGTGAATTTGATCAATTTTCTTCCACCAGCACCATGTAAAGGAATAATGGTTCACGCTTTGAAAATTTCTTTACAGGATTGGGTTTACACCATGGGATTCAAGAATTATAGAATAATTTAATTATTTCAGTTGTGAGGGGCCTGTGAAGGTCATCTGATTTAAATTCCTTCTTAACTAGATTTGACTTTGACGTTAGAGCATGCGCATCAGGATCTTGTCCAGTTGAGTTTTGAGTATCTTGAAGAACAGAGAGCTGGGCAACCTGTTCCAGATTTTGGTTGCTGTCAGTTTGCAAAAAACATTTCCTAATATCTAACTTATCGCAACTTTGTGCACTGATTCTTGTCCTTTTGCTGTACACCTCTGAAGGCTGTGATTCTGTTTTCTCCGTAAATGCTTTTGAAGCAACTGAAGACACCAGTTGTGTCACCCCTAGCCTTCTTTTCTATCCTTATATGTTGTGCTTCAGGTCCCTAATTGTCGTGGTGTCTTTCCATTGGATTCACTAATCTAGATGCATTCTCACAAATGATAAATACAGAAAAATAATTGCTTCTGTTGACTTGTTGGTGAGACTCTTATTAAGATATGCCACTTTGTTGTTGGTCGTCTTTGCTACAACTTTCCTTATGTTCAACTTACTGTCCACCAGAATGTGTGAGGTTGCTTTCTAGCGAGACGATGTACAGCTTGTATTGCTTCATTGAGTTATTCCATCCTAGGTACATAAGGTTTCTGTTTGCAGTATCTTCAACCTGTTGAGGTCCCTTTGATTAGCAGCCTTAGTCTCTAGGGTATCAACAGGTCTCCTCAGTTTGGTATCACCTGTGTAATCACATGGGACTGGGATTTTTTTTGCCCAAATATAGCTGTCTGCTGGCATTTGAGACATCCTGGAGTAGCTGAAATATCCCATTGGGCTAACAGTTATAACACAAGACCTTCAGAAAAGTATGTACCCTTTGCCACCAATAAAAGTGGACCGGAGTGAGCTCCCTATACCACCCAGACACTTACATGTAAGCACCTGAAGTGAGCAGCTATAGTAAAGTAGACCACATGCACATGTTGACATATGAGCTGTCTGTGCTGTCATTATAGTTTGTGGGGATCTGAAAATCTGTTCACTTGCCACATACAGCTGTTTAGTGTCAGATGAAATCTTTAATGATGTCCAAGGTGTCTGTGTGGAGCTAGCAGATATAACAAAAGACCGGCATGGGACAACTGTGTAGTCCTGTACTGGCACTTGAGGTCTAAAAGGACATGATAAAGCATTTCAAATGGATTTTGTGCCTATTTTGGAAAAAAGAATCAATCTATATTAAAGTGGAGCTGATGAAATCTAAAGAATTATTCAGTTCAGCCTTTAGAAGACATGTAGAAGTAGTCAGCTGAACAGCTTTCTAGCCTGTATAGGCTTAATTCAATTGCCTAAATATAGGCTCCTTGTGCCATTTGAGATATGCTAGGATATACAAGAAATACATACTGAAGTGACAGATGGGATGTAAGGCAGACCTATATCTTCCTGGAGTGGCAGCTGGAGGATTTGCAAATGGCATGAGACGAACACGTTTAAGCAAAAAGTCTCAGTGACTGTATTGACCATGAGTTTAATCAGTTGACTTAAATGTAGGCACCTACTGCAATGTTACTTGCCCTAAAGTATACAAGCCATCTCACTGGTGTGGTGCTTAGGCCACAATGCTTTCAGGAGACCTGTATAGTTCTGAAACTGAAACTGAAGGACAGGCAAAAAAACACCCAACACTGAAAATGGCACTCGTATTCTATGTGGAGGCAGCTGAACTAAATCCTGCCTAAGGTGTGTGAACCTGAATTTCACCTCCATATAAGATAATAAAGCATACAGTAAAGAAAAGAGAGGAGGAAAAAAGACTAATTAGAATGACCCAAGTGAACACAATATTGATGTGTTTTTTACTAATAAATATGTAATTATGCACACATTATGCCTTATGGAATACAGAATAAATTGTGCTTTATGTTTAACAGTATAAGGTAAGAAAAATACAAAGAGAAAATAATGCTTATCAAGCAACCCATTTAAGCCTACAATACAGCAGTATTTAAGCAACCACTTTTTTTGTTTTTTCACATAAAACTTTGGAGCAATAAGAAACGAAATCATTTTTTCATCCAGTTTACTCTGCAAAAAAATGGTAAAACTTGCAAGACTTTTCTGAAACGATACCCCTAACAGAGATACCAGGTGTGGTTTACAAGAGTGTAAATCTTCCATCTGCTACATATACAAGTGTCTCTGCCTTCAGATTTCTGCTAAAGACAATCCCAAACTCTTTTATGAGAACAGCTGAAGTGATGGGTTGGGTACACTGGGAGAAGAAAAAAAAATATTCTCTCTACAGATAAATGCTGTTGAAAGTTCATAATGAATGTGTGTGCCTGCAGGGGGTCACTGTTGGAAATCAGGAAATATATTAAAAAGAGGTATAAAGTATCTGGTTAAGAATTTATACATTATATTAATGAGTATTGTAATGCTACCACTCATAACTCACCTGTGATTAAGTTTGCAACAACTTTACAATAATATTAAATAAATAATTATATTTTAAAATAATTATATATACATCCAGAACCACAGAAGAATTCAGATAATTAGCAGAGCTGAAATTAAATTTAGTCCCATACAAGAAACATTCTGGAGAACTTGCCCCCTGTCCTATCACTTAATTCAAGGTTTGTTTCCACTTTTCTCTTTTCATCTGTGTAGTACCTGTGGATTTCAATTGTACTTTGGCCTAATTCTAGAACTGTTTTGGGTTTGTGTGGCAAGGTTTTTGTAGCTGCAGGGCTAGCAGGGTGGCTTCTGTGAGACAAGCTTCCCCCATGCCTGACAGAACCAATGCCAGCCGGCTCAAAGACAGACCCACTACTGGCCCAGGCCAAGCCAATCAACGATGGTGATAGCAACCCTGTGATAACGTATTTAGAAAGGGGAAAAAGTTACTGTGCAACAGCAACTGCAGCCAGGAGAGAGGAGTGAGAGAAACAACTTTGCATACACCAAGGTCAGCGAAGAAGGAAGAGGAGGAAGTGCTCCAGACACCCAAGCAGAGATTCCCCTGCAGCCCGTGGTAAAGGCCGTAGTGAGGCAGGTTGTCCCCCTGGATCCCATGGAGGTCCATGGTGGAACAGATAGGCACCTGCAGGCCATGGAGGACCCCATGCCAGAGTAGGTGGATGCACCCAAAGGAGGCTGCGACCTCATCAGAAGCAGGTACTAGAGCATGCTCCTGGCAGGACTTGTGAACTCGTGGAGAGAGGAGCCCGTGTTGGAGCAAGTTTGCTTGCAAGATTTGTGACCCAACGGGGGTCCCACGCTGGAACAGTCTGCTCCTGAAGGACTGCACCCAATGGAATGGATCCATGCTGGAACAGTTTGTGAAGAACTGTAGCCCATGGGAAGGGTTCACATTGAAGAAGTTCATGGAGGACTGTCTCCCATAGGAGGGACCCCATGCTGGAGCAAGAGGAGAGTGTGAGGAGTCCTCCTCTTGAGGAGGAAGGAGCAGCAGAGACATGTGATGAACTGACTGCAACTTCCATCCCTGTCCCCCTGTGCCTCTCAGGGTGAGGAGGGAGAGAATTCAGGAGAAAAGTTGAGGCCAGGAAGAAGGGAGGGGTGGGGATAAGGTGTTTTAACATTTAGTTTTTATTTTCTCATTATCCTACTCTGATTTGATTGGTAATAAATTAAACTAATTTCCACAAGTCGAGTCTGTTTTACCTGTGATGGTAATTGGTGAGTGATCTCTCCTTGTCTTTATCTTGTCCCATGAGCCTTTTGTTATATTTTTGCTCCCGTGTTGAGCTGAGGAGAGGGAGTGATAGAGCTTTGGTGGGCACCTGGTGTGGAGCCAGGGTCAACCCACCCCAAGAAATTTTCCCCACTTCAATTTTCTCATGTATGTGGAGCAAAGACTTTGTATTATTGACTTAATACAATGATCATTTTCTGTTCTTATGTATTTTCTTCTTGAAAGCGTATCTTCAGATTTATTGCCATCTCATCAGAGCTGGGAATAATCTTGACTGCAACTGGAGGCTACGATACAATAATGTGATCTTAAAAAAACATATATAAATCAGAACTTTAATTTAATCTTTGGCTAGCTGGTTTGATTTCTTATAATTTCTCCCATCCAATGCATACATTCTTATCTTGGAATTTTCATAATCCGTGTTCATCAAGCTCATTACTTTCCTATAGCTGTCTCCTTCCAGTTCACTAACACTAAAATAGTGTCCTATTTCCTTGGTTAGGAATGAAGATGAAATAGCTTTGACCTGGAAATGTATTTTTTTAATAGGAAAGAGGACAATAAGAATTTTATCTAGAAAAAAAGATCAGGTTTTCAGGAACTGTGTTTAAATAATACATCAAAAATACAATGGAGGCAATGGGTGACATAAAAAAGAGCCATGATGGCTCATTAATCTTGTAGGTATATCACACAATGAAGGAATGACAAGATATTCAATAATTCTGAAAGAAAAGATAATTTTAAATTTAAGTTTTACTTTTTGAAGCAGGTGTGTTTAGACAGAGTTGAACAGAAGGAAGTATAGCTTAGCTTGCTGCTTTATGTATGTGTGTCTGTGTGTGTTTGTATCTGACATTGTGTTCCTAAATTAACATCTCTGAGGCTATTTGAAGGAGGTACACTTTAAAGACATATGTAGGCATAGATTTTATTTTAATTGACAGTTCAGAGGATTGAGTGAAGGTCAAAGTTAAGAGCTAATGGGATTCTGAAAAAAATTTATTAGAGGACAACTTTTCAGAGCATTATTCCTATATTTTCTAGTAAATATTGTGGTCTGTGAAGTATAGTTTGTACTGAAAATTATCATTGTGTAAGCTTGCATTAAGTAATTTTTGAGGGGTCTGGGCATCTTTTGTATCTCAGATTTTGTATATTACACAAGTATGTAGTTCAGAGAGCTGGCATAGTCTCTCTAGAATCTGATGTACTTCTCACTCCCAGCACAATATTTTAAGTAGTATACCTTGGTTTGAAATATGTTTCTTGTAGCACTTTTTTTCTCCCTGTTTTCTTTTCCTCAAGCAGAACAATCAATTTTACTCTAAATTTGCTCAAGGTTCAAATACATTTTACAAGGTAACATCCTGTTTTACTTTATTTTGGCTTGCCTTGTTAGCTCCCTATTCAACTGAAGGGAATTTATGTTTCTGCTTACAGGCTGTTAGTTTGTCCTATGTTAATCCTGTTATCTTCTTCCCTGTACAATATTATACCATAAGTTGGTGTATAAAGTCTCAGTAACTTGTAAACATGAGTGCAGCTTAGGAATCAAATTTAAGAATTTCATTGGTCGTTTGGTGATTGTAAATCTGAGGAGTCTAATCCTTTGAAGACCAGGTACTACAAGACATGCACTCACATAAGGTCTAGTTGACATATAAAAAAACATGCATGGATAAATAACATGTAATTCTAGCTTAAAGTGCAATATAGATATCCATGAGAAATAAGTTTAAAGAACGCAAAGTATATAGATGATCTACTGACGATATCAGAGTTCTTCCTCTATATAAATTATTCTGAAGTTCTTGAGCAGAAACTCAGATAGAATGACAATTCAGTCTGTCTCCCTAGAATATAGGATCAATTAACAGCTGACATTTCAAGGTATAGTATGATGACAACTAGTCTGGAAGGTAACATCACAAACTTTATAAATCTTACGCTTTTAAGAGATTTTCACAAATTATTTAGTTTTGAGCCCTTCAATGTTTCGAGACCATCTGAGGAACCTGAAGGTTCACAAGACCATGGGACCTGAAGAGGTTCATTGGTAGGTCCTGAGGAAACTGGCGGATGAAGTTGCTAAGCCACTATCCATTGTATTTGAGAAGTCATGGCAGTCTGGTGAAGTTCCCACTGACTGGAAAAGGGGAAACATAACACCCATTTTCAAAAAGAGTAAAAAAGATGACCCGGGAAACTACAGGCCGGTCAGTCTCACCTCTGTGCCTGACAAGATTATGGAACAGATCCTCCTGGAAACTCTGGAAAGGCACATGGAAAATAAGGAGGTGATTGGTGGCAGCCGACATGGCTTCACTAAGGGCAAATCGTGTCTGAAAAATTTGGTGGCATTCTATGACAGGGTTACAGCAATTCATGTCATCTACCGGGACTTCTGCAAAGCATTTGATGCTGTCCTGCATGACATCCTTGTCTCTAAATGGGAAAGACACGGCTTTGACGGATGGACCACTCAGTGGATAAGGAACTGACTGGACGGTCACACTGTAAGAGTTGCGGTCAATGGGTCGATGTCCAAATGGAGACCAGTTAAAAATGGTGTTCCTCAGGGGTCAGTACTGGGACCGGTACTATTTAACAACTTTGTTAGCAACATGGATTGTGGGATTGAGTGCACCCTCAGCAAGTTTGCTGACAACACCAGGCTGTGTGGAGTGGTTGACACGCTGGAGTTCCATCCAGAGGGACCTGGACAGGCTCGAGAGGTGGGCCCATGCCAACCTCATCAAGTTCAACAAGGCCAAGGGCAAGATCCTGTACGTGGGCCAGGCAATCCCAAGCAGAAATACAGGCTGGGCAGAGAATGGATTGAGAGCAGCCCTGAGGACAAAGACTTGGGTGTTGGTGGATGAGAAGCTCAACATGACCTGGCAATGTGCACTCACAGCCCAGAAAGCCAACCTTATCCTGAGCTGCATGAGAAGAGAAGTGTGGCCAGCAGGTCGAGAAAAGTGATTTTGCCCTTCTACTCTGCTCTGGGGAAACCCCACCTGGAATACTGCTTCCAGTTCTAGGGCCCCCAACATAACAAGGTCATGGACCTGTTGGAGGAAGCCCAGAGGAGGGCCACAAAGGTAATCAGAGTGCTGGAGCACCTCTGCTATGAGGACAGGCTGAGAGAGTTGGTGTTGTTCAACCAAGAGAAGAGAAGGTTCTGGGGAGACCTTATTGTAGCCTTCCAGTACTTAAAGGGGGCCTGCAGGAAAGATGGGGAGGGACTTTCTATCAGGTACTGTAGTGATAGGACAAGGGGTAACAGTTTTAAACTGGAAGAGGGTAGATTTAGATTAGATATTAGGAATAAATTCTTTATTGTGAGGGTGGTGAGGCACTGGAACAGGTTTCCCAGAGAAGCTGTGGATGCCCCATCCCTGGAAGTGTTCAAGGCCAGGTTGGATGAGGCTTTGAGTAACCTGGTCTAGTGGAAGGCGTTCCTGCCCATGGTAGGGGCGTTGGAACTAGATGATCTTTAAGGTCCCTTCCAACTATAAACATTCTATGATTCTATGATTTCTCCTGTGAATATATGCTAAATTGTTTATTGTCATCAAGAAATATTAATACTGTGCTTTTATGTTGCTCATCTATAGGGCAACTAATCTGAAAGAGGAATGAATAACTTCTTAGGAGTACTGAATATTCATTGAAGCATATATTAACTGGAGTCAATAGGATGTTCTTTAGTATGCTGGAAAAATAGTGAAGTGGTTTCAGAATCCTCTCATTTAGATAAGCACGTCCTCTATACTTTGTACAAAAGTCTATAGAGATCATCAGAGTCATGATTTATTTTTGCTTAATTTCAGTGGATAATTCTGTTCATATTTATAAATAGTAAATTAAACTGGCTATGACTGTAACTGAAAAATAGGTGCTTCAGTATCTATAATTTCAACGTCAGTGATGCCCTGCAACAATAACATGTTTCCAAACTTCTGTTTAACACAGGACACTGTGACAGATTCATCCAATAACATAGGACTCTTCCTTTGTTATCTAGGAAAATGTCATGTTTTGCTTTCAAAGTCAGAGTAATTATCTGATATCTGAGTTCAGGGACTGCATTTTCAAACCATCATATTTTAGTGCGAGTCACTTGCAAGCTAAAATATGAAAAATATGAAAAAGTCTATCAACAAAAAGTGAATCCAAAGGATCTTTAAAAGTAACCTTAAACTGAGTAACTGATTGTAAGCTTATGATATTGTAACTGCTCACAGCTATCTCCTAAAAGACTTCTGTAGGCTTCACACACATTTCATAACAGCCTAAGTAAAGCAGACTAACCGAATTTTTGCAGTATCAGACTTGCCAAGGCACCCAGATGATCTGTGCAATCATATGGATTTATGATCCAAGAAAAGTAGAAATTCCATGAGGGGAAAATAATAAAGAGAGAAGCACTGAAAGAAATGCCAGTCTTGCACAAAAAATAGGTATAAGTGATAAGTACTTTCAGTTCAGATATGTTTGTACTTTCAGAACTATTTCTTTTATAGTGAACATCTTATTAGGCTACCTAAAATAGTTATAAAATAGATGCTGTTTTCCCATTAGACAACAAGCTCAGCCTAATGGGAGAACTGAGTTCATTTTTACTCCAGGGATTTTACTGATTTAAGGATATTGTGGCAGTTTGCTGCAGTTCACCATACAGTGTAAATTCACTGGCTAAGCACCAGATCAAAGAACTGCAGTACTGTTCAAAGTGCTACGAGCTACAATCTGACTTCCAGAGACATGAAAGGAAAAGGAAGGGAAAGGCAAAGAAGTAAGGGATGGGATAAATTGCTTAACGTTATAGCATAGTGGCAAAGTCCATTGATATAATGAAAAAAGCAAACAACAAAGCCACACTATAACTCTCTGGTAGTAGTTTTCTTTCTATTATGATGGGGAAAACATTAAAAAAAAAAATTGATCCAAGTATTTTATAAAACAGTAACAGTGGTATTGGAGAGGCCAGGTCATGAAGCAATATAAACTATTGGCTAGAACACTTTCCTGGAAGATAGGCCTGTTTGATTTAAATATCTCCTCTGAATCTGCAGAGCCGTGGATATGAACTTTAGGAAACTCAAGAAAAATTCTTGGCAGGTGATTGCTGTAACAGCCAAGCTGCAGAATGTTTTTGAGTCAGTGATGAAGAAGCTTGTCCTTTCCTACTGTGTGCATTTTAAGACAGCAAATTATATTTTTGACATATAACTTTAACAGTCTAATGTTAAAATATTTATTTTACACTAGTTGTATTGGTACGGTCTCTAGGACCAACAGCCAACTGGCATCTCGTAGCTTTTTATAGTGTGATGAACACTTCTCTTCCTCTGCAGTATTGCTGTAGTGCTTTAGCCATACAAGTAACTTGGAGTCCAGCTATGATTCCACTGGCTGCCAGTATAGAATCTCCTAATGGAATGGTTACATCCATTGGTGCATGCTGGAGTCTAGCATGCTCCAAATCCCAGTATACAATAAAAATGTGCAGTTTAAAAAAAAAATCACATGGGAATAAATTATGTACTTAGGCAAAAGAAGAAAAGCGTACTTCTAGTTTGCAGGTATACTGAATGCGAAACTTAATAACTTAAAGTAAAATATAGAACAATTCGTAGGAATTACAGGTAAAACTGATGCATAAATGAGTTGTGTCCCACAGGGAGACTTTCACCTCAAAATTAGTACTTGAACAGACAAAGTACTTGCTACAAAGTTATGGCAATGCTGTTTACACTACTCAACTTACAAAAAAATAAGAAAAGAAGAAAAGAAGAAAAAAAGAGAAACTAAATGTCTGTGAAAAGTTTCAGACTCATTTGATAAGAGAAAACAAACCTGCTATTTTGCTGGGGAGATCTAGTCTCTAGATTAATTTAGATAAATTTGTTTGGTTTTGGACTTTTTTCCCTATACAGAGAAGCAGATTACAGTTAATGTTGCTACAAGTCCAGACATCTTCCGACTGCAAAACTGCAAAACTTGCAGACACTGGTATCTAAAAAATAAAATGCACGAAACTTGTTTATTGGCACTTCTCTACTTTCAACAGATTTCTGAGATACAAGCATTATTACCTGCTTATATTGATTTGCATTTCAAATTATGACAGTGCTTCAAGATGAACTGAGGCACTATATTCCTGTGTTAGGCAGTCCATCACAGTTCTTTATTTCCATTTCCTCAGTTTATTTAAATGCAAGGATGATGTACAAGGACTACAGAATGCATGCTGGTGATCTGTATCACACACTGCTATTGGCCATAAGAGCAAAATGGAATAAGCCATGACACTGGAAGAGTGATGTTTGACAACACTGCTAATTAAAAGAGGACCAAGGAAAGGTGTTTTTTTTCTGAGTTCCAGTGGCATCCCCAGTCTCATCTCTTGTTAGAGTCAGGTCATTCTAGAAAAAAAGGTGTATTTAGAACAGGCAAAAACAGTGAGGGAAGATGTTAATGATTCTACTAGGTGTAGGTTTTTGAAGTGGGGGGCTACAGGGGCGGCCTCTGTGAGGAGATGCTGGGGCTGCCCCGTGCTGGATGCAGCCAGTTCCAACCAGCTCCAACCGACCCACTGCAGGGCAGGGCTGAGCCCCGCAGCCACAGTGGTGGCGCTTCAGTGATAACGTATTTAAGAAAGATTAGAAATACTGCACAGGCAGTGAGCAGTGAGGAAAAAAGTGTGAAACAATCCTGCAGATACACTAAGGCGAGAGAAGAAAGTGTGGGGTAGGGGGAGAGTAGGTGCTCCAGGCAGCGGAGCAAAGATTTCCTTGCAGCCCTTGAAGGACCACAGTTGAGCAGATATCCACACTGTAGCCCATGGAGGACACCATGCTGCAGCAGATGAATACGCCCTGAGGGAAGCTGCAGTGCATGGGAAAGACCCGTGTTGGAGCAGGGGAAAAGTGTGAGGAGGAAGGAACAGCAAAGAGAAACTGTTATGGACAACCCCCCATCCCCCATCTTCCCTGTGCCACTCGGGAGGGGGAGGTAAAGGATTCAGGAATAAAGGAGTGAAGCTGAACCTGGGAAGAAGGCGTGTGTGGGGGAAGGAGTTTTAGTTTTTGTCTTTGTTTCTCACCGTCCTACTCTGTTTTAAATTAGCAATAAATCAATATTCCCCAAGTAGAGTCTGTTTTGCCTGTTACAGTAACTGGCGAGTGATCTCCCTGTCTTTATCTCAACCTATGAGCTTTTTCATGTTATTTTCTCTCCCGTCATGTTGAAGAGGTGGGGAGTGAGAGAGCAGCTGGATGGGTGACTAGTAGCTGGCCAAGGTCTCAACCCACCGCAATGATGAAGCAGAGTGGCCAGTCAGTAGTTTAGTACATGAATTCACACACTGCCCTTCTTTTAATTAAAAGTAATTGTATACCCAGTGATAGAAGTATAAGAAAAAAATAGTGTCAATTGCTTTCTTAAGGTCTGAAGAGAAAAAGCTTTCAGTGTGTGGAATAAATATTTTTAGGAAGCTACAACTGTATTCTGTAGAATGCAACAACATCTATTTTTGTAAATTTGGAAAATTTTATGGTCATTTAGTCTGGCTTCTTGTATAATATGGGCCATAAGATCTCATTCAGTGATTTCTGCAACTAGTCTTTAGCCAAGGAATCCTATCTTGACTTTTTCTGATTGAGGTCTACTATTGACCTTTTGTGTTTATAGGGTAACTTTAATTTTAGTTAGAAATAAATATTAGCTGGTGAGATTTAAAATTTTTGGAAATTGTTCCTTTAAGCCTCACTTATCATTGCCCCTTTTTATTGTTCTTGGATCGTTACTTTTTTGATGCCATGGAGATAGCTGCCTATACACTGCTAGTGACCTACTCTTTCTTGTAGTCTCTTGGTAATGTGACAAGCAAAAAATAGCAATGTTTATTGTTATTCCTTTCCCACCAATCCAGGCACAGGTACCTGATTTAGCCTACCATTAAAAATGCCAACCTATAAAAATGCCAGCACTTATTACATTATTGTGGAACTTGAAATACTGGAGTGATATTTAGCTACTAGCAGTTATTATTTTAGAAGAGTATCTCATACAGTAGAGTGTGGTGACTGTGGGTAACATTTTCTAATAGACCAAATACTTACAGTAAATCTGGAAAGTCTAAGGAGTGTAGATCCACCATTGCATGAAAGTCTGTTACTGAATACGCAAAATTTCTGATCCTATTAAAATAAGCTGTCCCCAACTGCAGGCGCAAAAGATTTCAGTTAATAAAAAGGTAGAAGCACGTTGTTCCCATACCATTCTAGGATTCCTAATCCCAGTGTATAGTGTAGTTCTGGATTGTTTAAGGAACTTTTAATGGATAGATTGGGAGAATAAAAGAATAAGTAAGTGAAAAACATTATTTCCATGCTATCTTGATAGCAGAATTTCAGAAGCCCTGAAAGATATCCTGTGCCTGCATATACACCCACAGAGAAGGCTGTGGGTGGTAAATTCATTGACAAACAGTTAAAAATAAAAGTCAAAGTCCCCTTGCATAATTGCTCTTGTTTCTTGCTTTCACAGTAGGCATTTTCTCAAATAAAAATGAAGTACTCTTTTTCCAGTGTAGACTTTTAGGACAACAAAAATGTTCAGCTATTTACAAACCTAGTAAACCATTTCCAGAAATGTTGCAACTAGAAAGTTTTTAACTTTCTGGTGTAACATAGGAGAGAGAGCAAGAAGAACAATAAGAGTTACCATAAATTTTAAAATTTTAGGTGAATGTGTAAATTTGAACTAGGTTAATTGTGATCAGTGTCTCTGTACAATGACACTTACAAGGAAATCAGGTAAATTAAAGTTGTTATATGATGTGATAGGATGAAAATCCTAGATTGTTTCACGCTTTTCCAGTGAACAATCTACAGTTATTTATGTAGTGAAAAGTCATTTCACGGATTCTGTGATGAAAGCAGCTGTAGTTCTTTTAAGATCCAATTGGTGAGTGGACCAAACACATTCCCTCAACTAAAATTATTCCCTCAATTGATTGGCCTGATTGGTGAGTAACAGCAGCCCTCACTTAGTATGCAGCAGATGAATGATGTACTCCGAGTGCTTCTTTTTCTCCACTGACTATAATTGAGTCTTTGAATGACACAGTCAGATTTCTTAGTCTGCATTGTTGATTTCAACAGCTGGATGAGATGAATCCCCTGGCCATACTGATCTTGGAAGGCATTAATAACAATTTAGTTGTACAGAAGGTGCAGAAAACATCTTGAGGATGTGATTCTAATTAATAGATTTTAGTCTAATTAATAGAGAACTGATTGGGAATATTGAGGTGGGCTGTAGTTAGGTAGACTAAGTACGAAATGTTTACATCATAGTCTTCCGAATTAGAAAGATGAAATGCAAAAGAATCAAAACAGGAAGTCAGGCTTGAAGAGAAATAGGAATTTGTATGAAAGAATTTCCAGAAGCTGTGTCACCTTGTAGAGAAAAGTTTTAAGTGTTATGAGTAATAAACCTGGTTGCTGAACTCAAACAAAACAGAAACTGTCTTACTGATACAAAAATAAGGATGGAAACACAGAACAAAAATGAAGAAATTGAATAAAAGACTAACTGCTAGCTAAAATGAGCTAGTAAGTGTTCTCTGTTTTTCACTAACAAGCTGAAATACACAGCACTTTGCTCTGGATCTGCTATAATACAGCGACTCCGCTGCAGTGGGAGACTGAGGCTGTATCTACAGCAGCAAAGTAAACACGGCCAGGAATGTTTCCTGGCACTGATGTCAACTAACACCATATAGCTTATGTGTAGCTTGCAAACTGAACTTCCAAAACTGTGGATGCAGGCAAATTCTTTATTGGCCCCAGCATAGTTATAACTCCCCAACTGTGCTCAGGAATGGCAAGTGCTAGCTGGAATGTGCCGAAACCTTGCCAGGGGATTCTCCCAGCAGTTTGTGAGCACAGAGAATTGTGTTCCCATGGCTAAGACTAATCCTATGCATAGCTGAATTTATAGACATAGCCTGAAGATATGCACTGTTGGCTGCAGTGTATGACATGAGGGTTTGTAGTGGGGATGGACAGTGTAAAGCTTACTGCAGTAGACTGGGGGATCTGTAGAAAGCTGAGGGAACCAAATCTGATATAGTCTTGTTCAATTTACTGAATTGTGCCTTTGTATTGCCTCAGGCAGTACGAGATGCCGTGAGCCAGTGGCAAATGATGTGTAAACAATTATCAATATGAGCAATAGGTGTCCCATGCCCTATTTTACTTAGTAGCAGAGATGTGGATGGAAAGTTGTGGGGGCTTCTATTTGTTTTCACAAAAAGGTCATGTATTATCATGTGGTTAATGCAATCTGTCAACAACATCAGCACAAGATTACATCTCATCCTTGAATGAGGAAGAACAGGTTAGAGAGAACTTTACAGGTTTTCAGATTACCTGGGACTGATTGAGTTTCAACCCACACTACTTAAAGTATAAGATGATGGAATCTGAGAACTATTAGCAATTGTTTTTGAGAACTCATTAAGTCTTTTTGAAAATAACATGATCTTCTATCAAAAGTCTGGAGGAAAACAGCTTTGGTGTCATCTTCAAAAGAGGAAAGTAGGGAACTATACACCTGCAACGTTAACTTTGACATCCAGAAAAAATACTGAAAGAAATATTTGGAGACATATATAAGAAAACAAGACTAATTTCAGCCAACACAGATTTAATAGGAATCAACCAGTTTCTATTTATAAAATGATGGAGGAACTGTAAACAAAGGAGCAACAAAGGTAACACGTATGATTTTAGTAAAGTCTTGATCAAATTGGGCAAGGCCATAAAAAAATGCAAGCATAATAGGCAGACGTAACCAGGAAGTATAACCTGGAAGATATGAAACAATCTCTCTACTCTGCTCAGTGCTGTACAATCTTAGTAGGAATACTACTTCCAGTTTTGGGCACCACATTTCTAGAAATATTTGGGCAACTGTGACTAGCCAGGAAATAGTTAAAAGAAGAAATAAACGTCAAATCTGTGGTATACAGGTTTGAATGAGGAAACCCTGAATAAATTAGTATGTGCAGTTCAAAAAGACAAAAGAAAGTCTGAGGAGTGAATGCAGTAAGCAGCTTCATATGCATAAAAAGGGATCTGTAAGAGAGAACACAAGAATTTTCTTTATTCCAAACAGCATAGGCCAAGAAGTAGTGAAGTTTAATTGCACCAGGGAAAACTGGACAGTAGGAAAAATTTTATAATTTAAATGCTAAGCCCTGGAATGGATTATTCCAGGGATTTAGGAACCTTTTTAACTGAAAGGTAGACAAGCATGTGGCAGTAGTGACTACATCTACTTGATGGAATACCTGATCTTCTGGAGTCCCTTCTAAACTTATGATTTTATAAATTACAGAGGCCTTTCGTAAAGTGTCAGCTTACATTTTTGTGAATACCCATGGGAAGGTTAAACCAGATTTTGCGTTCCTCGATTCCTTTTTTGCCTGTGTTGTTTTTTTAACTCAACCTTCCCACAAGCTGGACATAATTTCCAGCTTGTAATTGATTGTGCATATTGCATTATAAATTCTGGTTTCTCATTAGCTGTGTGGCCTTTTGTTAAGTAGAAAATACAGAATGACAAATCAGCGATGGCTGTAGCTCCCAGTCTTCAGATAATAATTTTCTTTCCCATTACTTTCTCCTTCCCTTTATTGAATCATATGGTGGAAGCGACAGACCAACTACAGAAGGCTGCAAGAGCTAGTGGCAGACAAACGATGACGCTAGCAGCTGTGCAGAACTGCAGCTTGTAAGGAACTCAAAAGCAGCTGCAACATTAAGCAGCAGCCAAAGCTTGGAGTGTCACTGAGCACACAGAAGTGAAGACAGATGAGTTAGTGAGGTAGGCAAAAGTCTTCATAGGCCTCCAAAAAATTCACAACTGTGATTATTATCAAATAATGAGTTACAAATACCTATATTCAAGAATGCATTACCTTATTCACAAGGTATTTTGAATTGATAAAATAGATTTATTTGTGATTTTTTTGCAAGGTCCCTGCCCATCACTTCTTTGCTCATCAAAACAACTCTCACATTTTTCAAATGTTTCTGATTTTCTCATGAAAAACAGTCTTTTTCCTCTAAAGTAAGAATCTTTTCTTTTTTTTGAATCTATGTTACTACAAGAAGAGCAACAGACTACCTCACATTGATTATTCCCTCATGAATGGGAGAATTTAGAATATATTTGGTGAAATATATTTTTGAAGCAGAAATACTAAGCAGAAAGTTAATGTTTTCAACTAAAACCAAGAGTTTCCCACTTTTCTTTGTAAGACACTAAGCAATAATGATGAAAACTAGCATTACATCTGTACTCTGCATGACTCAAATTAGGCTGGGATCATGAAAGCATAGCTGAATGAGTTAGTACAATGGGTTGAACTCAATTATGTAGACGGGAAGCTCAGGCAGATGTTTTATAGCATAGCTTCTTATGTTGATAGTATAGAATATTGGTACTACAATTTTATGTACTTCATTTTCTGACAGAAAACTGTATTTCTGATGTTTGCATTTGTTCTTTTTTTTGGGCGGGCGATTGGTTGGTTGGTTTTTACCAACGTGGGATTAAACAGATACTGAGACTTTAAAAGTTTCTAGGGAAATGGAATTGTCATTCTCTAGTCAGCACTACTTTCTAGTGTTATTTTTACAGTAGTTTTGAGGTCTTGGTTCTTTTGATTTTTTTTTTCCTTTAAAGGCTCACTGAAAATCGTTTTGAATACATACATTCCTATTTGAGGTCCAAAAGTGTTTTCCATCATTCTGAGAACTTTATATATATCTGCCAACTCATGAGCTCATGACTGCAAAGTATCTTTTGCTACAACTGTTGAAATCAGTAATACAGCTTTCTTGACATAATTTCTCATACAAAAAGTGAAATGCAGCTATGTACTAAAACAGTAAACTTTTTTCCGATGTCTTCTGGCTTTACGATTCTTTGGCCTCTAGCCCTCATGTAGTTTCACTACCTACACATTTAATAGCTATAGAATATTTAATGCCAGAGAAGAAAGGGAAAAAAAGTTTTCTTTCCTACTTTATGTTCTAGTACTGTCACTAACTCTTGCAAAAGAAACATCTTGCAGTCTGTACCTAGGTCTTGTAAAGGAAGAAAATTAATTTAACCTTTAAACACTTGCTGCCTTCTGCTTCACCGAAACATTCTGAAGGAAACTTCCTTACAAACTGTTCTTGAAAGTTACACAGGGTAATGTATCCCTTAACAAGCCAAAATAAAAATGTACAAATACTGAAAACATTCTATTCTTGAAAATATTATGAAATCTTCTGCACAGATGGACTGAGAGTTTAATTACAGTGTCATAGCCATCACTGTTCTCTCAGAGTTGGAGACGCAGCAACAGAAATATCCATCAGGGGCTAGTTTGACAGATCTATATCAATTATGATTGCAACCAGATGCTATTTCATCTATGTCACCCAAACATCCAAAAATGTTGCAATATCCTTATTACTGTAGGGATATCTATTTTTAGATATCTAATGGAGTATTTTAAATTCAGCAGCAAAAATTATCAATATGCAAAGGCCTAATTAATGGTGTAGTTTACTTAAAATGATGCTCTGAATACTTGCTTTTTTGCACATACATGGAGACAACACATGCACCATTGAATCTGTGTTTGAGAATCCCCACTGTTGAGTCGCTGCACCTCAAACTGAAGAGCTCATCTGCAATAGCGTTCTAGTAATAGTCTAGTAATAGTGTATGGTACTGAATTGCAGCATATTGCCATGTTTTTTTCTGATAAAGGGCAAAAAGCTCTGTCAAAACTGGAATGAATCTTATTATGGTGAATATGAATACAAATGATATAATATTCTTTTTGTTTTGATTTTTTCCCTACCGCACATAAAACTCTCAGTTTGCTATTAAAAAAAAAAATCTAAAAAAAAAGGAAAATAATGACATTGTTCATAATGGGAAACATCTTTTTGAAAACCATAGGTAGTGAATAATAACCTAAGTAGGCAGCACTATGCCACAGTGGAGCAAAACAATAACTGTTGTGAAGAAAAGCACTCAATAAAGTAAATATCATTCTACTGCGTTTATAGAGTAGTACATGTGTAATGTCACAGCAGGTGGTATTTTAATTATCCTCAAAATAATATACAACACATACCATCTTTTGGCTTAATCGTACGACAGTACTTATTTGTAGGTCCTGCTTATATGTATGTGGGTCCTACTTGTATTACAGGAATCAGTGAGGATTTGCACTTTCAGCTTTTGCAATATCCTGCAGTAATCAGGAAATATTTAAATGGATGGATGCAGACAGGTTGAATTTATTCCAGTTGTGCCTAGAGATGACTGGATGTGAGACAGCTATAGTGTGGAAGCCAGTTACTTTGATGTGGCATTGTGCATGAACACCCTACTATAAAGTATAGCTTTTTGTCAGAAATGTTGACCTGCTATCAGCATTTTAATTTGTTCACAGGGTGACTTAGACACAGGATGAAATGCTCAGTTTCTGAGGAAAATATGAGGACAGTTATATCTTCAGAATGTTGATGAAAATTCAAATTACATTGGTTAGTTTATGCTGTTTGTGATAATGAAAACTGAGCAGAAGGAAGACAAAGTTCCCACTTCAGTTTCTACTTTAACTCTTGGCAAATTCCTTAGTTTAGAAAAAACACAAATTTGTACATAGATTTTGAAAATATGACAAAAATAAGTCTGATTTTGCTGTTGAACAGAGGTGGGAATGAATAAGTGTTTCATGTTCAGCATATAAGAGAGGTCCAAGAAAGCTGGTTGATATTCAAGGATAGCCTCCTCCAAACTCAGGAGCAATGAATCCCAACAAGTTAAGCAAAAACACCAGGAGACCTGCATGGATGAACAAGGAGCTCCTGGACACAGTCAAAAGCAAAAAGGAGGAGGACAAACATAAACACAAAAAGGAGGCCTAAAGAGGGTGAAAGCAAGCACAGGTAGCCTGGGAGGAATACAGAGAAATTGTCCAAGCTGCTAGGGATCAGGTTAGGAGAGCTAAAGTCCAGATAGAACTAAATCTGGCCAGGGACATCAAGGGCAACAAGAAAGGCTTCTACAGGTACGTCAGTGATAAAAGGAAGACTAGGGAAAGTATGGGCCCTCTGCAGAAGGAAACGGGAAATGTGGTTACCCAGGACATGGAGAAGGCTGATGTACTCAATGACTTTTTTGCCTCAGTCTTCACTAGGAAGTGCTCTAGCTGCACCGCCCAAGTCTCAGAAGGCAAAGGCAGGGACTGGGAGAATGAAGAACCGACCACTGTAAGAGAAGACCAGGTGCACAAGACCATGGGACCTGAAGAGGTTCATTGGTAGGTCCTGAGGAAACTGGCAGATGAAGTTGCTAAGCCACTATCCATCATATTTGAGAAGTCATGGCAGTCTGGTGAAGTTCCCACTGACTGGAAAAGGGGAAACATAACACCCATTTTCAAAAAGAGTAAAAAAGATGACCCGGGAAACTACAGGCCGGTCAGTCTCACCTCTGTGCCTGACAAGATTATGGAACAGATCCTCTGGAAACTCTGGAAAGGCACATGGAAAATAAGGAGGCGACTGGGGGCAGCCAACATAGCTTTACTAAAGGCAAATCGTGTCTGAAAAATTTGATGGTATTCTATGACAGGTTTACAGCGTTGGTGGA
>VFFE01007167.1:2083854-2136298 GCA_008921705.1 Burhinus oedicnemus | reverse complement strand
GCAGAGAATGGATTGAGAGCAGCCCTGAGGAGAGGGACTTGGGGGTGTTGGTGGATGAGAAGCTCAACATGACCTGGCAATGTGCACTCACAGCCCAGAAAGCCAACCTTATCCTGAGCTGCATGAGAAGAGAAGTGTGGCCAGCAGGTCGAGAAAAGTGATTTTGCCCTTCTACTCTGCTCTGGGGAAACCCCACCTGGAATACTGCTTCCAGTTCTAGGGCCCCCAACATAACAAGGTCATGGACCTGTTGGAGGAAGCCCAGAGGAGGGCCACAAAGGTAATCAGAGTGCTGGAGCACCTCTGCTATGAGGACAGGCTGAGAGAGTTGGGGTTGTTCAGCCTGGAGAAGAGAATGCTCCAGGAAGACCTTACAGCAGCCTTCCAGTACTTAAAGGGGGCCTGCAGGAAAGATGGGGAGGGACTTTCTATCAGGTACTGTAGTGATAGGACAAGGGGTAACAGTTTTAAACTGGAAGAGGGTAGATTTAGATTAGATATTAGGAATAAATTCTTTATTGTGAGGGTGGTGAGGCACTGGAACAGGTTTCCCAGAGAAGCTGTGGATGCCCCATCCCTGGAAGTGTTCAAGGCCAGGTTGGATGGGTCTTTGAGGATCCTAGTGTAGTGGAAGGTGTCCCTACCCATCACAGGGGAGACTGGAACTTTAGGGGATGTTTAAGCTTCCTTCCAACCTAAAGCATTCTATGATTCTATGATATAAGCTTGCACAAAGACCATTCTGCACTTCTCAGACACTTTTTTAAAAAATGCAGGTATTTTGTAAAGTTCATAACTTTAAGGCTTTGGTATTTTAATTTTTCTGTAAAAGGATTGTAGTGGAAGGATTTGACATAATTATTACAACTCCCTTGTGTTTTATGCATAGGACTTTTATAGCCAGGTGGTTCTTGTAACCACTTTTAATCACTCATTTCTGAAAAGGCAATTAAAAATTCCCTATCCATGGTAAACATTTAACCTCTCATGTCAGCAGGGCCTATCTTGTTGTCCTAAAGAGATTTTTAGCTGTGAAGTGCAGATGGATTGTATTAAGTGTTTCAGCTCCCTGGAAATTATATAAGCATCCTACCAGTATCTGTCTAATCAGAACACTATTTCCACTCTTCTGCCTTAAATAGCTTCAGTCCAGGTTGTGTAAAGGGAGAGGAAGAATTGCTTTAACAAATTTCACCACCAACTGTTCCTCAAATGATACAAAGTGACATTGCTAGTGAATAGAGGGTGCTGACTGTTATCTGTGGTTAATAACATCTCTCACTAGCCCCCATTCAGCTGCCAGTTAGCACAAAGCCACGTCTGCATGACTTTTAAAGGGTCTGCATTAATACACCCAGCCAATCAATGGTTTCTGCCCCTTCCACAAGGACACTGGTCTGTTACCATTACTAGATGCTGTCAACAGAAAATGACACAGGAGTCACAAAAGGTAAAATGGTGTCAATTTAATCAGAGAGCAGACAAAAGGCAAACAATGCTGCCCTGGAAAGGAGCATAGCAAGGAGACTCAGAGGTTGGCGTAAGCCACACTCGGCAGGTCCCAGTGAAACCAGATTGAAATTCAATGATACAAAATCCAGCAATGTGACACAGAGGATGAGAGCTGTTGTTTCCATTCAATTAAAATCAGTGACTGCTGCTGGCATAAAATAAATTTGACAAAATACCAAGAGAATCTGTATTGTAGGTCAAACTGTTTTCCTTCTAAACTGAAAGAAAATAGCAGTGGTAAATGAGTTAGTGTAATTGTTGTCTAAATTACGTGAAATAATAACAATAAAAAAAGTTCTCCTGCAATTTCCTGTTCACTGTGAAGTTAAACAAAACTCTACTGATTGAGATGATTCCACCCTAAAAACTAAGCAATTTAAAGCGTTTACATATTTATGAAAATGGACTGTAAGAAGTTTAAGATTCTTCCCTTTGGAATCCATACTGTGTTGTGCACAGAATTTCTCAAAAACTTGTTTGTTTTTGAGAATTTATAGAAAAGTGACATGATATCAGTTCATGTTTGTGTGGAAAATTGAGTATATGGGTTATTATCAGACCACATAAGGCTTTACAGCCAGTCTAGTTATGCATTTCCTTAATGTGGGTGTCCTATACTGTCAGGATACTGTAACCTGAATGTATGTCAACACAAAGTGTGCAGCTTCCTCTTCCTCTCTGTGATCGTTCTTGCAAGGAAACCTTGGTGCTCAGTCAGGGAGGGATCCAAATAGTGTCTGACCTGATCTGCCTGCATTAGGAGAATGAATCTCACATGTCCTGCAGCCTAGATGCAGGTTTACAAACATCTAGGCTCAGATTCTTTTTGTCTAATGCCGAGCACCAAGCAAGAATTCCTGCATTTCTTTTCTAGCTGATATAAATTCAGCAGACGATTTGATGTTCTCAAGCTCTGGATCAATTAGAGATGTTGTGTCTCTTTCTCCACTGACTACACAAGAAATGGAAAACTTTTTAATATTAGGTGGGATAATTTTGGTGCTTAATGTGTGTACATAAAAAACAATCATGTGATGAACGATGAAGATAACTGTTTGGGTTCAGAAAACTCCCCAGATTCTTCTGTCTTCCATGTAAACTATAAAGGTGAAAAGAGATTAGAAAAAAAAAAACAACTTTATTTGGTTGTAAATATGCACTTTAAAAACTAAGATTGCAAGCTGCTCAGGTTGATATAAAAATCATGGTCAGGTGAACCAGCTGTTTATCAATTATTGGTAATATATGAAATCTTATATTAATGAACTCTTTGACTAATTTCTGTTACACTTTCCTGTTCTGTTTTACTGATTATTTATTGAGGTATAACAAGGATTTTTGAGTATTTGCAAAGAGTTTTACATATGTATAGTTCCTTGACCTACATAATATGACTAGAACTGAGTTGAGTATTCTGAAGATCTTTTCTGCATGTAAACTACTTCAAAAATAAATGAAAGTAGCTGTAATCAAAATGACTTTGTAAGATGTAAAGTGACGAGGGCAGTTGCCAGCCTGGTAATAGCTCTTCAGTAATATGGCATCCTACTGTGAAAAACAGCTGGACTGTGATTTATGAATGAGGATTCGTTAAAAAAACATCAGTATAATCTTGCATAGACAATTAATCTGGTGGGAAGCCACCTAAACTTGGATCCAGTATGAGGCAGAGTGCTGCTCTCCTGAAGTAGCATGGTCAATCTCCTTGATGAGGGAGTAAATTGTGTTGTAAGCAGTCACAAGTAAGTAGACAGTGACATGAGTTGAAGATATAACTGCCTTAACGTAACGTGTTGTTCAAAACAGTTCATTTATCCTTGGCTTTATCTATCCTAACATCAGATAAATGAAAGTTAAGCAGTTATCATAAACTAGGTGTTTATAAAACAGATGGAAAGAAGGCAGACACACCCCATAATAAAACTTGGGGCAGGATCATTTGTGTCCTGGAAGCACATCTTTTTCTCTATTGACAACATTTTGTTTTGTAGCCCAAGCTCCTTATTTTCAGGAATTTTAAAGTCAGATAATACGAAATGGCAGCCGCATTCAATGATGTCTTAGTTAATTTCTGAGCAGCATCAAGGTTTACACAAAAATGTGATTTTAAAATCTATTTTAATGAGCTTTAACACTAACATATTAGAAAATATGTTTGGAAATCAGAATCATGGTGATTAAAACATTACTGAGAGTAAGAAAAAGAAAAATTGAAGAAAGTTTTTCCATCTTCCAGTGTACAATCAATGGATCTCCTGTGTGACGGAAATTTTGTACTTAGATTTTATGTTTTTGAAGCAATATCTTTTCTATGGAGTGTGATTCAAATTGATTTGAGTAATAATACCTTTAATGGATCTGAGAAGAGAGAAAAAAACTTCAATACTGATTTTTTGATCCAAATTGATTTACATCAATAGGGGATTAATTTTACTACATAATGATACATACATAATAAACAAATGCAATGTGGTTTTATTAGCCTTTTCTTAACATACAAAAATGATAAATTTTACACCCAATTTATTTTAGTCTTTCTGACCAATAATTGTATTTTAATGTTTCTCTGCCTGTAGGTTATTCACAGAGAGGACAGCAAGATATTGCATGACAATTGACATTACAGTACACTTACAGGCTCAGAATGTTTAATGTAACGCTAGTCTTTTACATTTGCTTGTATTTTATCTTGCTTTTCTAGAGATTATTTTATCTTATATTACATTGTAATAGCAACAACTACTGATGAAGTATAAATGTACATTATAAAAATTATGTTAATATTATTTTTATTTATATTCTATACATTTACGTATGTTTATATATATTATACACATACATATATATAATATAAATTTATATTATACCATAGTGGACATAAAGAGCTGCAGTAGACATGACACAGTCCTTTACTAGAATACATTTTCCCATGTATCTGACTTTTTACTGGGATACGTCTAGTAATTATTTTTAATTAGACAATTGATATTTGGTTTCTAAATCACACAATAACATGTTGATATTAATACGGATATACCACCGAAGCAGTAGATGCTGAATAAATTTATGAAACTCCAGGATGTTACTCAGCTATGTAACCCATATTATACATCCTTTTTAATGAGATGTGATGGAAAGTATTCTGGTTTTCTGAAGCAGAGTGTTACTCAGGTGTACACAGACATTTCTTCCAAAATAAATGTAATAAACTAAACAACTTGCACACAATTCTTTTGTGGCTGAGAAATAACATATAATTAGACCCCCCTCAGAAAAAAGCACAGGGCTAATAGTTTCAGTATAACAAAAATGTTGGAGCTAAAGTTGTAAGAAATGGGATTCCAGAGACTTGAGACATGTGAATGAGCTTCTATAGATTTCCAAACCTGTTCCTATTTATCCAGCAGGCTTCTGTATGAACTAGAAACAGAAGTCATTGAATTATTGCACCTTCAAAACACCTAAAAAACACCTTTTTGAACTTGGGAATGAGTGGAGTCACTGAAAATCTGATATGACAATCACCACATTCAAAGGTTGAGTCACTTTCCAAATATTCCTATTAGTTCGGAGTTGATTTCTGTGTATCTATGCTACAAAGTGACTTGCATGAGATTTTTTTTTAATGTGTGAGCCTTTGTATTCATAAATCTGCCAGCAGAATTCTTTAACATTAATGAGAATAGAATAGGAAAAATGTCACAAATATTAAAAACCATTTATGTTTAAATGGTAGTTACATACAAAGCAATAAACATAGTTAAAAATTCACAAAAAACCTAATTGTTCTGTCCTGGTTTTTTGTTGCGTTTTTGTGTGTTTGTGTTTGTGTGTGTGTGTGTGTGAGTGGATCCCAAATGTAGCCACTATGGGTACCGTTCTGGTTTTGTCATGATTAAAGAATTTTTCCTAACAGCATTTTTTCCACTCTTGAGGTAGAAGTTTAAGATAGGTCAAGTCAAGTACATCCTGAAAATTCCTACTTCTTTTCTTGAATTCTTAAGGGAGTCTAGATGATTAGTTCGTAATGGTATCTACATAGCAGAAGTCTAAAGTTATTAAGGTTCATCCCACCCTATGCATATGTTTGAGGAGAGATGTTATACTTGGTTTCAGTGCAAATATCAACAAACTCTTGCATATGGAGCTCCAACAGAGAGTCACAGAAATACTGTGATTGACTACCTTTCTCATTAATACAGCTTGGACATTGAGCACCTTAAGAGAAAGCAATCTGTCTAGTTTCTGGTCTGATCCTTTCATAGCATTTTTGTAGACTCCAGGATTTTTGACCAGAAGAGTGTATTAAAATGTCAGAAAAAGAAAAGACATTTCAAAATCAGTAATACAATAGGTGACATATTTTGCCTGTTTTCAGATGAAAAACTGCCTATTATTGATGCAGTAAATGGTTTTCAGTTTGAATGGATTTATTTCTCAACTTCACTGACAACTCAGAGGGAAAAAGAATAACGTACAGGAGTACTTAAGCAATAAAGCATCAAACTTCAAAACACAAGGAGACTGGGCAACCCAGCCACTTATTACAAACCACTTCTCCATGGCTGTGTTAGGTAGATGCACATGTGGAAGACAATAAGTAGTATTTTCAAGAGGGAACAAGTATATTATTGTGGACACTCTAAGCACCTCTAAGAGGATATGAAAGAATCGGTGTGTGCAAAGAGGATCTGAGCTGAACCCTAAGAGACTTAAAGGCAAAATGCAAAGTTTGGATGGAAGAAAAGAGCTACTTAAGAGACATAATTATATATTGAATTTAAAATCTTTAGTCAGCTGGTTTTGCTGTACTGAGTACTTATTTCTGATTATGATGTCTAAAAAGAAGTAAAGAAGTTCGAAACCAGTGGTAAGGTGTTCAATGCAAAAGGAAAAATTCTGCCAGTTAATGCATTTTCATATTTGTATTATGATGTCAGTGCTGGCTTTGGGCCATTTATTTCTTTGAGTGGATTGCCTGCATAGCCTCACTTTTGTTGTTGACTCAAAAGGGGTGAATGCTTTTTCTTCAGTAGCTGCAGCAGGCACAACTTAATTCTATCTCTAATACTTGGGAATAATAAAGACTCTGCCACTCAATTTTTCTTTGTTGGGACTGGGGTGATACCAGTTCTAAACTGTTGACTGTTAGCATTGACTTCCTCTTAATATTTAGAAATATTTTAATTCTACCTACTGGCCAAAAAAAAAAAAAAAAAAAAGAAAAAAAAAATTTTGCTTGTGGATTAAAATCCTGTCTAAAGTAATTTATGAGAAGAAGCTGACTTTTGTTCTTTGTGATGATGATGTACAACACCTCCTTGGAAACAGTCAAGTTCTAATACTTCCATGTATTCATATCCTTCTCTTTGAAGATCACAGAAAAAGAGGGCTTTGGTAATTCTTACACCTAGTTTTTGTTTCTCAAGAATATTGTAATTAGCTTCCATTTTTCCAAGTGCATGAAGTAAGAGATCACCACTTGATGACAAAGTTTAAGAACATCTCAGACTTCAAATGAGTTTTTCAGGTCAGTTGACCACATATAGGCAGGACCTCCCATCAAGCTATCTTCCATCTTACAGACACAGAAAGGGGGAAAATGGCACTTTCCCCCAGGATGTTTAATCTGCTTTCAGATACCTGATTCAAAAAGTATTTTCAGACTCTATCTATTTTAGGACTGTAGTCACCGTAAGCTATGTCTATGGTCATTGAAAAACTATAGCATATTCTTACAAGTGATTCAGTCCACTTCTGACTATCATTTCTGAAAGATTTTTCCTCTTTCTCCCTGGACAAAAATATGACTAAGGTTCGAATTTACAGTATTTCTCCAGTTGCACAGAAGGAATCTGGGTCTAAGTGTCCAGTATCTTCTTCAAGAGCTAGGTAACAAGAAAGAAGAAATATTGAAGAGTAAATTATGGCATATTTCTTCTAAAAACATATTTTCAAAGATAATTTTCATATGAAATTCGGCAAACATAAAGTAAAATATATTGTAAACTATGTACATTTCAAAAATTTATGGTAGTCATTAGAATGGCTTCTAGTTTCACCTCCTCCTTGTCCTAACATTCCTATTAATTGGTTATAGGTTCTGTCAAAGTTTGTTGCTTTGCACCAAAGGTGTGACAGCAATTGTAATTTAAAAACACTTTCAGAGAGGAAACACTACCATCTGTGGACTCTCTCAGAAACATTTCTGTCTTTGACACTATCGAACTGTGGGTTTATACTATCCCCTCCAGGTCCCTCTGCCAGGTTCCTTATGTCTTTGGTGTAGAAGTGCAGATTTGAATCGGTTTAATAAGCTTGTCCTGAACTTTATCTTCGCATGAAGATAACCTAACACCTCCTGAAAGAATTATATACTGGTTAACACAGATGGAATTTGTCTGGACAATCACTTTAAGAAGAAAGAATGGTTTTCCTAGAATAACTACTTGCTTGAGCTTTCTTCCTCCTTCCGTTTTTATTTGTAATGTACTAAGAGGTGTGAAAGTCTCCATGTATGGTGGAAATTGTTATTCATGAGGAATCAAGTCTTGGATAGATGCACAAACTGTATAGACTCCTTAAGAAAATGTTTTAAATAATCATACGTACTATTGGGTAAGTAGTTTTTAGCCCTGTTTAAGTAAGTGCTGTGTTGTGTTTAAGGTTGTTGTATATTGAATGAAGGGTTGAACAAACTCTGAAAGATCTTTCTCATTTCCCACTACCATGCATACATGGGCAAGATCAGTCAAGCTAGGAAAATAAAGAGATAATGAGAAACTAAGCATCTGTTTACATTCCCAAGAGGCTGTATTTGTTCAGATGTGATAGTTCCTCTGTAACTTTAGAGGTTAAAAGAAGGATTTCCCTTGAAATCCTGGGTGAAGGATTATTGATCCAGAAGAAAGGAAAAATAAGAAAGATAGCAAAATAACCTTCTTCCCCCGAGGGGAAAAAGTATAAAATTAGATTTTTTTCTAAAGCTCTCCATCCAAACCAAGACAAGAAAAAAATAAAAAGACATACAAAAAAAACTAAACAAAATTTTAAAACAGGATATGAAAGAAGAAGTTGTCAGTACAGAAGATCCTGTAGATGTACAGCTTTTTTCTGGACAGACAGATAAACTGACAGATACTTACAAACTTCCACGTGCATTGATAAAACAAGAGCTTGGTGTTCTGAAAGAGTAAAGAGATTGGAGCTTCTTCAGGATTGTGGAGTGCCTTATTTCTATTTTAAAGCTAAAAACATTCTAAAAGAAAGCTAAAACAGGCCAGGAATTGCTTTTCTTTTTTTTTTTTTAAACAAAAGTTCCCAGAATATCCTGGTAGGTTGTTTAAGTATATTTACATTTACAGGCAATCACTGCAACCACTCATCAAATGTATGGAGAGTTAACATCTGAATACAATTACACATTTTAAATAGATGCCTAAATACCTTATGTATTTATTACAGCATGTTTTATTTGTTGTGATCTTTTCAAATGCTGAGGTAAAAGCTTCTGCTTATTATGCTCTTTTTACAAAACCATTTGTTAACCATTTCATGTAATATCAGTGAATATCAGTGGAAGACTATGCTGAAGCTTACTGACATAATTTGTGAATAAGAGTAAAGAAATGAGAAGAATTTGTACTTGTTAGTTCTTATCTAATGTCAGTATTATGTGGAGGTGGGCAAGGCAAATTTATGTATTAGAACATAATGTTATGGTAAGAACACCTAAGATGGCATGCAACTGCTTCAGTTAGATAACAGATGCACTAAATATTATAACAGATATATACCACAGAGGAACACACTTTTTATTCTTTCACTAACCAGTCTTCCTCTGTTATTTGGTCCAAATCAAACCCTTGTCTGGCTTTTAAAGCAAATTGAATTCTTCAGTTTTCAAAAGCTTTTCATTTCGTCATTGTTTCTCAACTTAAAAAAGGTGGATGGTGACATTTCTATTCTATACAGTTGTACAGGAGCTATTACTGTATGTATTTGTCATAGAGTCTTGCTAATTGAAGCATAAAGTGCAGATTATGCACATCAAAAACATCTTTCCAGTGACTAAATTAATCCATGTTATTCAGAATACAAACACAGTGCTAGTGGTTCCTTGAAGAAATCTGGCTTTCTAGATCAGTTAAACATCAAACACCCCTACTTTGCACACAAAGTGCCTTAATAACAAACTAAATATGCCACACAGATTTTATGTCTTCTGTATGTCATGGAAACTTTCTGTAAAGACTTCAGTGACTCCTCGTGGAAGTTCTTCTTTTTTCAAGTAATTCTGCAAATATTATTAAGTATTTGTTTTTCCTTTCTCATTGTAAGATGCATTATCTAAGATAACAGCTGTTGTATCTCTGTTATGAGTCTTTCTGTCTAAAGATAATAACCCATTATTTGTGAACGACACCTGTTCTGAGTCATGATATACACTACTATTTCATTCCTTTTGTTATTTAAGGTCAGGAAGGGGGCATTGATGGCAGCATTTCCATTTTGGTCACTGTAGCTGTGAATGTTTTTTTCAGTCTTAGGGCAATTTATGTAGTCTGAGGCACCCCTAGAGGACTATAGCAATGATTTTTTCATATCTCCCCCCAAGTTATGAAATAAAATGTTTATCATTCTATGGAATAGCTAACCCAGTAGCAGAATCTCTATATACATGGGCTAAACATCAGATATGGCGCAATTCATGTTTATGCTTGTGATGTGCACTCTCCTCATATCTCTGTTAATTATACTTCTCTTAGATGACAGTTAACTGATGAAAAGAAAGGGTGAAGGCTTGTGGGAGCAGGAGTGGGATCTTTAAATGTGATTGGAAAGAACTCTGACTAAAATTATGTGCTTATGTTGGGTCAATTTACTGCACGTATAATTTTAGTATGTAACTGAAAAAGAAGGGAGAATGGAGGGCACAAGAAAGACAAGAAAATTAAATATTGTAAAGATATCCATAAATAATCAATTTAAAATAAATGGATTTTTTTTCTTTCTAACTGGAAAAGGGACACATTCCATGGAAACAGAATTCTATATATTGTCTATTTCTTTTTCTCTAAGCATCCTTTACTGGATACTATCAGAAGTAAAATTTGGGTTGGAATGCAGTTTACAGATACAGTATGGATGCTCTTATTTTCTCATCTGGATTTGTTCAGAAAGGAGAATACTTGGTTCTATGAAAGACTTTATGTGAAATCTAGGTATAACAGTATAATTTTTAAAAATGTAAATCACCTATATGTCTGCGTTTTGTTCTCTTCCACTCCTCCCCTGTGCTCATTCCCAATCAATGAAACACAGGAAGGAGAGAGACAAGAAAGGCATTGACAGTGGCTTCACAATGAATGCCAGTTTTGCACTTAAAGCAGGAATGTACTTGTTACATTTGAAGCACACTGTATACTCCCCAAAATTACACTGTTCACAACCAGCATTGACTGTTTGAAATTTTGATTATGGATAGAATTTTCAAATTTACAAGTAAATTTGTTTCTTAATATATGTTATTTTGAAAATTGTTTTTAAAAAAAATCAGCACTTTCTATCTGAATTTGTCACAAATCTTTTAAATAATAAAATAGTTCGTCAGACCTGCTGCTTGTCAAAGTCTCATTGAACGTTGGTACACAGGCATTACCTATTATCTGAATACTCATTTTAGGATTCTTATTTTTTTCTTTTCTGGTATTACACATAAATGAGAATTTAGTTTCAATGACTTGAAAGACTGATTACTTTTTTTCAAAATGGCACAATTTCATTTTTGAACACAAGAACAGTACTATTTTTAAGAAGATGTGTAGGGTTAATTTTACTGACTTTAAAATTGTTACTGTATATGCTACTTCCCAGTCTCTTTCCTTCTTTCAGATACCTTCCCTGATTCTACTTTCTTATATATTAAGGAAAGAAAACTCTACTGAGTACATCTTTTTCTGTCCTTAAAGCAGAAGAGTTATATACTCCCAAATTTTAATTTAATTCCCTTAGATGTTCATTATACAGGACCTGGAAGGCTAGAACCTTCATCCTGTTGATTTCAAAGGTTCCAGAATTTCCAGTTCTTCCAGCGTTTGCATAAATAGGTGAAAATGAGAAAACTCTACTCCAAACAGCAGTTCAAAGATAGCTGATTAGGTTTCATAAAGCAACAAAACTAGCAATGTCTATTTGTGAGCTCAATTCAAGTTCCTGTGACAAAAGCATCAAGGTTAGTTGAGTAGAACAGAAGTGATAAGAATACAGTTATCATTCTTATTATCCATTTGTTATTCTTACCTATTATCTGCCACAGATTGCTAATAGCAGGAACTTGACAAAAAAGAGTGAAGGCATAGTAAAGCTGAAACCCTTTAGTATTTTGGTAGAACAGTTCACCTGACTAATTGATTTCTCAGTTTAGGTTATTGTAGGTAATGCAATGGAAGACACATGTGTTTTCTCATGAGTTTTCAGAGTACTGTAGTTAAAAATGTTAGATCTTTTATCTGGGGAAATCAGTGGCCATATTCCCTTGCTTTTCTTCAATCTGATAGTCATTCTGATTAGGTTCCCTCCCTTCAGCTCTGCAGAGTAACTCTGTCAAGAGATACTGTAGAGTGACTTTCCAGAATCAGTAAGGATACCTCATGTCATTCCCATTTTTGACCACAGATATACCCTTTAGATCTTTGGCACACTGAGAATTTAGTAAACTTGAAAAAAAATGTTTGGAAGTCTCATGGGATGTCATTTCCATATATCATTAGTTTTCAACATGTCTTTCCAACACTGTTATTACCCGTGATGCTGACGCTACTCATTTTCATATCAAAAGTGTTAATTAAAGTTATACAACACTTAGTGAAAAGGTTTATTATTATAATATGTTATTGCATTGATAATTTCTTCATTACATCTAAACCAATCTCAGATTGATTACTCTTTCTTTTCTTCTTGTTTATCTACAAATGAATCTTTCAAGTAGATTTAATGCATTTATTCATAAAAAAGATTCTTATGGAATATTCTAATAAGTTTAAAAATTATTATCTGAGTTGTAAATTTTTTCATAACTTAACAAAACTGAAGGTATACCTTACTGATGCTTATACACGATCGTTTTTACTCTAGCTTTGAATCAGTTTTCTACATTTATCTGATTTAGTGATGCTTTGTAATAGGCTGGAAATTCTATGCAGTTAACACTAGTGCTGTTTCAGGTGCTCTAGTTAATGTTGGTAGCTATAAAGAGTTAAGGAGCTTTCCTGCATAAAAGGATTGGTTGAATTAAAGACAAAGGAGTCTGCTTCAGCAATGAGAAGCCCTGTTAAAATACTGGCATTCCTATACTACCAAGTCTAGTCTTCATCAAGAAAATGGGGAAAACCATTGTCTCCCCAAAGTATAAATATACATATTTATATGCATGTATGTCACGTGCATAAATAAGTTTTCACTTGTAAGCATAATGCCCATATAAAATTAAGAAAAAAAAACCAACAAATCAAACCCCGGAAAAGGAAAAGGAACGGGGAATAATGCACTGAATTTAGAAAATCCATAATTAATAAACCAAACCAATATGTGTGTGCATGTTTGCTCATGTTTTCAAGTGAGATTCATCTTAACACTGTCTTAGCATAGTGAAGTTCCATACAAAGAGTGAGAATGCACTAATGTAAATAGCTTTTCATAGGCAGTTTTGGCTTTCTCCTTCTTCTGTTGTATGTTTGTTGTGTATACAAAAATAGGAAAGCTCAGAGCTTAGAGAAGGTCTTCTTTGATGTCCAGCAGAAATATTGCTTGTATTTCCCAGGAAAATTGCCATCCAACTAAGTTATGAGATTTTCTCAGCATGTTACTATGTATTCCATGCCCAGCAACAGCCAGCTCTTCACTTCCATAGAACAACATAAAGCTCCATAAAGGATCCATTGTCTGTAGAATCCTAAATACAGTCCTTACATGGAGGAAGTACTCTCATCACACACCGTGTGATAAGAATATCATCTGTTCCTCTGACAGGGGTGGTTGGTATAAAGATAGCCCAGTCATACAGAATTGTGATAAGTGAGGACTCTCAGCCAGGTCACAGTTGGTGGTGGTCTTCTGCAGTTTGTTAGCCAGTGGGAGTAATATAGCTGTATTGCACCAGAAATCAGATTGTACCAAAATGTACAGAAGTATCACTTAGGAAAAGTTTTTGATGTTTTGCTCATCTACTCATTTCTTCTTGCTTGCCAATAACTGTTGCCAGAGATTTCTTTCACCCTTCTTCTAACCTTTTTCCACTTTAGCTTGTTAAGATTTTTTTACTTTTTTCTTTTTTGCCAAGATACACTTCTTCAGGGAACTCAAAAGTTTTCATGGAAAATAGTAGTTACAATAAAACTTTCTAGGCTTCAGGGTGAAATTATTAATTATAGAAGGCCACTCCACAGAATAGCCACAGGCTTAGTGGTTCAGTTAATCATCTCAAGAGTGAGCAAAATTTTAATGTCTATACTAAGTTATTTAAAGCAAGAATTAAGTTTAGTTCTTCCTAAAGTCAAGCAAGTACCCTACATGCCTCCGTGTTTTTGAAGGGATTGCTTTCTTTATAATAAATTTCAGTTTTATGCTGGTGGAAAATGAAAATAAATTTCAACTTCTTGACATTATGTATGTGAAACAGAATTCTTGTTTATCAGACAGTTTTAATATTTCTGATAAAATGTTCTTATTTACTTCCCACAGCTGCAACCTATGGTGATCTCCTGCATTCTGACAGCTCAAAAGCTTACTTGTTCATCTTTAACCTACAATAATTCAAACAACATTGTTCTGGGTTTAAAATCTAGTGCAGTCCGTAGTTCTTTTCTGATGTAAATATTCACAAAGACTCCCTTTCTTTGAATTCAGATAAAAAGTGATATTCACAACATTCTCGCAGTACAATGGAAAAATAGAAATAAAAGAGTACTTCACCTAAGTACATGAACTATCAGATTCTGTCTAAACATATCTTAGGCATAAATCCTACAGTTTAACTGACAGTTACATTTCATCCTCCAATTCCCCAAATGAAGGGAAATAATACAAATGGGGCAAGAAGGAGAGAAAGAGGGTTCATTTCCTTTGCCCAAATATATTACTCTTTGTAATGACCAACAGCATCCCCAATAATCAGTTGCTTCTGCCCATGTCTCCCATGGATTCTACATTATATCTGCCAGCTTCTTAAACCTTGCATATCTCTAAGGAACTCAAACATCACTTCAAGGTTCTGTTTAGGTTACTGGCTTGGGTTCTGTATACTTATTTCTTTTTGACCAATGATAACATACAAATATAAGCCTAGAACAGAATTCTCTAGTACCACAGGCAGCTAGATCATGTAATTCTTTCATGTACCCCTCATCAGTGCAATTTCATTCTGAAAATGTTACTATGATGTAAAGTTACAGAAAGTAGAGGATGGTTATTATATATTTTGATTATTTCATTTTTTAATTACAATTAATAGTTCTAATGATAATTATGTAATATTATAGTCACAATAACATACACTTTGAAACTACTTTTGATATCTACATGTAAATTCAGAAAGTCAGTAATTTAAACAAAAATCATTAGTTAGTATTTCAAAGTTATGTAAACAGGCATAATTTCATATTTAAATAACAGTGGTAATTTCCATGGCATCTGAGCATTCAGGAAGACTTTAATTCTTAAAATGAGTTCCCAATGCCAAAAGGAAAGTGCAATTTGTAGCTGCTGGAACCTAAAGCATCCGCTCTATTCTTTTTCCCTATTAGTTCTTTCTTTTTGTCAGATACAAAAGAAGATTTTTTAAACATCATTCTCGCCAAGCTTTGTGGCAATATGTCTCAGTTCAGCAAACTATGCCTATAAATTGTTTAGTTTTGTCTTACTCCTGTTTTACAAAGAGGACTCCACAGAATTTCTTTCTGGAATATCTTCTAAGCCACAGAATAAGAATTTCCTGTATTGTCTGGGAAATAGCTTTAGGTAAACCAAAAAGCCACACTTAGTTTAGTATAAAAATGTTGACATGGAGAATTATACTGATATAAATTCAGAGGTTTAAGTGTGCTGGCATATATTATGCTGGTGCAACTGGTAAAGTTTCTGCAAACATGGATTGTTACTGTTGGTAATGGGCTTCTCTATATTTTGAAGCTTTCTGGTGGGTGCTTTGCCAGAAGAACATGGAATAACAATATGGACTCAGTGGACAGTTACCAAGGACTTTTCTGCCAGGCAGTTTGTGAACTGATTATGGATCCTTCAAGGCTACAGACTAGTTCAAAGGGATCATTACTTACAGGAGAATCAGGCCAAAAATTTCAAGTACCTGCTTTTAAAAAAGCATCAGGATCAAATGAATCATGGACTCACCAGTTAATACAGCTCCAGACAGGGCACTATGAATGTGGTAGGTGCCATCAGAATTTCTTTGGATTACCATCTCATGTGTTTTTCTCAGGGCACACTTTATTTGCCTGACTGTTAGCATCTGATGTCCTTTAAAATGCTCTAGAACATACCTTCTGTGAACTCCCTGTGTTATTTGCCAGCCTGTTTGAATGTCCAAAGTAGCCTAAGGCATTTCAAATAGTATCAGATAAGGAAATTTAGGTAACTGAATAGATCCTCAAGTCAAATATTCAATGGAATTTGGAGCTATTACATCTGTTCATTTCATTTGCTACCATGCAGGAGTCTCCTGTCATTTTAGGTCTCCCATGGAACTCACTTCACCTCTAGCTGCATCATATCTATCAGCCTTTGTGGAAGTCTTGGACATCATAGTGACATCAGGTGTCTATGTTGTCTAAACTCTGCCCTTGACTTCTAAAAGCTAGCAATCTGTGTTTGAGAGAGTTTTTCTGGAGACCAGTTCACACATGTTCTCTACACCATTGCACGCAGCATGAACTACAAACAGAAGGAGCTGGAAGCCACCGTGCAGCTAGAAAGCTACGACCTGGTTGCCATTACTGAAACTTGGTGGATGAATCCCTTGACTGGAGTGCAGCTATTGATGGCTACAGGCTGCTCAAAAGGCATAAGCAAGGAAGGAGAGGTGGTGGGGTAGCCCTGTATGTTAGGGACTGTTTTGATTGTCTAGAGCTTAATGGTGGTGACTACAGGGTTGAGTGTTTATGAGTAAGAATCAGGGAGTAGGCCAACAAGGCAGATATCATGGTGGGAGTCTGTTATAGACCATCCAACCAGGATGAAGAGGCAGACAAAATATCCTATAAGCAGCTGGGAGAAGTCTCCTAGTCACTAGCCCTTCTTCTCGTGGGGGACTTCAACTTACCAGATGTCCGCTGGAAATATAATACAGCAAAGGGGAAACTGTCCAGGAGCTTCCTGGAGTGTGTGGAAGATAATTTCCTGACACAGCTGGTGAGTGAGCCAACTAGGGAAGGTGCCCCGCTGGACCTGTTGTTTGTGAACAGAGAAGGACTTGTGGGTGATGTGATGGTTGGAGGCCATTTTGGACATAGCCATCATGAAATGATAGAGTTTCTGATTCTTGGAGAAGTAAGGAAGGGGGTCAGCAGAATTGCCACCTTGGACTTCCAGAGGGCAGACTTTATCCTGTTATGGAGCCTGGTTAACAGAGTCCCTTGGGAGCCAGTCCTGAAGGTCAAAGTAGTCCAGGAAGGCTGGACATTGTTCAAGAAGGAAATCTTAAAGGCACAGGAGCAGGTGGTCCCCATGTGCCAAAAGACAACCTAGCGAGGAAGGAGACCAGCCTGGCTGAACAGAGAGCTTTGGCTGGAACTCAGGGGAAAAAAAAGAGAGTTGATGAGCTTTGGAAGAAGGGGCAGGCCACTCAGGCAGACTACAAGGAGGTCATGAGGTTATGCAGGGAGAAAATTAGAAAGGGCCAAAGCCCAACTAGAACTTAATCTGGCTACTGCTGTAAAAGACAATAAAAAATGTTTCTATAAATACATGAGCAATAAAAGGAGGACAAAGAATAATCCCCGTCCTTTATTGGATGCAGGGGAAAACATAATGACAAAGAATGAGGAAAAAGATGAGGTACTTAATGTTGTCTTTGCCTCAGTCTTTAATAGTAAGACCAGCTGTTCTTAGGTACTCAGCCGCCTGAGCTAGAAGACCGGAATGATGAGCAGAATGAAGCCCCCATAATCCAATGGGAAATGTTTTGCGACCTGCTACAGCACTTAGATACACACAAGAATATGGGGCTGGATGGGATCCACCCAAGCGTACAGAGGCAGCTGGCGGATGTGCTCACCAAGCCACTTTCCACCATTTATCAGCAGTCCTAGCTAACAGGACAGGCGTACTCTTCGCTGGGTAAAAAACTGGCTGGATGACCAGGCCCAAAGAGGGGTGGCAAATGGAGTTAAATCCAACTGGTGTCCAGTCACAGGTGGTGTTTCCCAGGGCTCAGTATTGGAGCCAGTTCTGTTTAATATCTTTATGAATGATCTGGACGAGGGGATTGACTGCACCCTCAGTTTGCAGATGACACCAAGTTGGGTGGAAGTCTTGATCTGCTTGAGGGTAGAAAGGTTCTACAGAGGGACCTGGACAAGCTGTATTGATGGGCCAAGGCCAATGGTATCAAGTTCAACAAGGCCAAGTGCTGGGTCCTGCACTTGGGCCACAACAACCCCGTGCAGCACTACAGGCTTGGGGGAGTGGCTGGAAAGCTGCCTGGCAGAAAAGGATCTGGGGGTATTGGTTGACAGCCAGCTGAATATGTGCCACCAGTGTGCCCAGGTGGCCAAGAAAGCCAATAGCATCCTGGCCTGTATCAGAAATATGCGGCCAGTAAGACTAGGAAAGTGATTGTCCTCCTGTACTCAGCATTGGTAAGGTCTCATCACAAATACTGTATTTAGTTTTGGGCCCCTCACTACAAGAAAGGCATTGAGGTGCTGGAGCATGTCCAAAGAAAGGCAAAAAAAACTGGTGAAGGGTCTAGAGCACAGGTCTTAGGAGGAGCGGCTGAGGGAACTGGGGATGTTTAGCCTGGGGAAGAGGAGGCTGAGGGGAGACCTTATCGCCCTCTACAGTTACCTGAAAGGAGGTTGTAACAAGGTGGGAGTTGGTCTCTTCTCCCAAGTAACAAAGTGATACAACAAGAGGAAACAGCCTCAAGTTGTGCCAGGGGAGGTTTATATTGGATATTAGGAAAAGTTTCTTCACCAAAAGGCTTATCAACCATTGGAACAGGCTGCCCAGGGAAGTGGTTGAGTCACCATCACTGCAGGTATTTAAAAGACAGGTAGATGTTGTGCCTAGGGACATGGTTTAGCACTTGGCAATGCTAGGTTAATGGTTGGACTCAATGATCTTAAAAGTTTTTTCCAACCTAAACCATTCTATGATTCTATGTTCACCAAGTATCATTTGTGATGCCGTTCAGCTACCTGTCTGCCAGGCGTACCCTGCAGACTCAAGCAGGATATATGTCTTCCACAGGTCTTCTGACATATCTACCAACACATTTTGGATGTTTTGGATACCCTAGGTTCTCTGAAGATGCTTATCTGTGGGCCTTTAAACTCTTTATATTATCATTCAGCGGAGAGAAATAATCTTCTCCAGTGGCATTCATCTGAACAGTCTGAGACACCAGTCTTGGAATGAAACTAAATGAACCCGGAGGCGATTTTCTCAGACTTAAATATCCAACACACAAGTTTTTATCACTGTTTCAAATACTGTCGGATATCCAAGACCTCCACGTGTGGCTGATAAATATTTTTTGGGAACTGTGGGAGACCTGTGTCCTGGAGTAGTAACTGAAACACAGACAGGATAGCCAACTGCATTTTTAATGGTTCTGCCAATGAACAGCTGAATCAAGACCTTAACTTGTAGAGATCGAAGTTAGGGCAGAATAATCCCACCACCGTCCTGTTGGAAAAAGAATTCTGAAATTGACTGGAATTATGTGAGTTCTTGAAAAAGGGCTAAACCTTCAGTCTTTCAAGGAGAGGGCTTTCATGTCTGATTCCAGGAGGGGATTAAGGCTGGTGAAATCTGGCTACCTCCACCTACCCAGTAGTAAAATATAGATGTGTATAATTTCAGATACATCATGGTTCACACTCTTCCCTGTAGTGTGAATTATTTTCTGAGAATATCTGAAAGCACTGTTGTATGGATGTGTGCAGATAGATGCAAATTTCTCTGTACTCTGTTTTGTCTACATGCTGGGCGGATGTGGCTGTAGACCTTCTAAAGTGAAGCTAGTTCATAGCCAGCTGGGTTGAAGCATATGTAAAGTCTGCATCTTTCTGCATATATCTGTGTGTACCTTCACCGTCTTAATTTTTATGAAGAGTTCCGATTATGACAGAATTTATGAAAACATGAGTATTGAAAATACAGTAGGAACTAATACAAGACCTCCTGAGGAAAAATTTAAGTTTTGTTATAAATGGAGGATGAGTCCAAAAAGGGATAATGCTGAAGCCCTTTAAACATGTTTTGATTGATGTAGATGCCCTTGAAACCTTTGGGATGAAATACACAATTCCTATACTAGGTGTTACTAGTTTTACTTAATCTTTTTGATGCCTTCATCACACAAAATAATTTGTCTTTGCTGTTTCAGGATGTGTTCATGATACCAAATACTAAAAAATCTTTTCAAGAGAAAATTAAAATACTATAAGTATTTAAACCCACTGATGGTTGCCTTGTTCAGAAACATCCTGTGACAAAATCTGGGATACTTTTTAAACTTTTTTTTTTTTTATTTATATGTTCACTCATTAGTTTCAACATGATTATTTTTTACTATCCTTGCAAGGCAGTCTGTGTATGAGTGTGTGCAGTGTGTGTTTGTGTGCGAGAGAGGACTTGAGGAAAGGAATACAAACAACCTTTAAACACTTTTGTGAAAATTAGCAAAATAACATATTTTCTGGTGACCAAGCTGGCTGCTGGATATAATATCTTGATACTCACCAGAGATGCATAAATCTTTTGAAATTCTCTCACTAATGATTTCTTGTGTTCTAGCTTTTTAGTATATTAAAATAATACATAATAAAGTCCAGAACTAGTCTTCTTACATGATATTAATTATGCCCATAAAGATCCCTATGGGAGAGTCAATGTTGATTAAGTTCTTTCAGCACTATTAGCTATAATAAATCTAATATACAGTTGGCTTTAAGTATTATTTATACATACACAATTATCTGCTTGGAGTTTCCAACTGCTTTAAAAATTTGTTAACATTTTGTTAGTAAAAGTAGCATCCTGCACTTTATGGTGAATGTGAAAGATATCCAGAAATTCCGTAAACTTACTTTTATCATAGCTGCCAAGTTGTTGTCCTGATATACATAAGCTGTAACAGAGTATTAGTCACATAACTTTGGGAGAAAACAGGTCACAAATAAATTATATTTAGGATAACGATAAATTTCCACTGTACTACCACGAACAGATTGAATCTTTCATCAATAGTTTATTGGACCAATTAATTTGCAAATAGTAATAAAGATGTTAGAGGAGGAAACCAGGAAGAATCTTTGGTTATATAGCAGTTGTACAGCCTTACAAGTGCAATGCCTAGAAGGCTCTAGCTAAGTTAGGTCAGCGCTAAATTCAGAGCTCTTCACAAAGTAGTAATAGACAGGTAATTTCTATAGGAACTTGCATCTAGATTGCTCCATAGCCCTCTTTTTAGTAGCAAGACAGACCAAGTTAATAGTTTATTTTGCCATATAGACCAAAGTATATGATATGCTTACTAATATATATGTGCAAGGATATAAACATTGGAAGAAAATAAGAAACACATTAAAAAATATTTTTATGATTAGCCAAGGTTTTCCATCTGAAAAAAAACATGTTGCTGGAATTTTTTGACACCTGATTCACATTTTGGAGATGTATATCTGTTTTAATAGACTAAATAGGGTGATTTCAATTATACATGTTTGTCACATAAAATTAGATTAGATCAACTGAGGTCAACAAGTAAAACTGGAAGTATGAACTACCAACTGTACACACTGCATCTGTCCAACTAGAATGAACCTTGTCTTTATCTATATGGGGTTTCTTATAGACTTCCTTTAAAATACATAGTATTTCTCCTTGTTTTGTGAAAATTAACACTCAGCTTTCATGACATCTGTCCTGTGCCTTGGTTTGCAGTAGTTTGCTTTGTCTGTTGTTTAGCTTAAGTAACTTTGGCAGCTCAGAATGTTTCTTTCTCTGTAAAACATAGCACATCCTACAGTTTTATATAAATGATTGTTTGTAATAATGATATAGCTAGATTTTCTATTAGTGCTAATATTTACCAAGGGTGAAATTTGTTCCCTGTTCCTTAGGGAGTCTGAGTGATAGGTTTTTGTATAAAGCACAACAAGATGAGAGTATACATAAATATGAGAGGTTATTAATAGTAATTCAGATATTTTGAATTTTGCTGAGATAAAACAAAGACAGTAATACATTTATTTTCATTGTGTAATTCTATTGTGCAAGTAGACTAAGAGTTCTTAGGAAATGAGGTAGTTTATCATTATTCTTGGTATGGCACTAGAGCTTCAGGAAGAACTGTTGTCCTTGGTTGTCGCTTCAGTCTTGAAAGTCCGTAGCTGTGAACGCAGATGAACAGGCTGAGTGTGTACAAGGGCACAAAGACTTGTTATAAAAAGCAACATATAAAGAAATTGGTATCAGAAACATGACAGTCCTTGAGGACAGTAGAGAGATCATAACAGAAATAGTGTTGTACTTAACAATATTTGTTTCCTGTGCCTTGGGCAGAATAATTTTGCTGCTGATGTGCTCTGTGAGAGAGACAATATGATCTTTTTGAGCTCTTTCACTTGTAATATAAGATTTCTGGTTACCATTTTTTTTCCCCAATTCAAATTAATAAGCTGCTTGCTCTTACAGCAGAACACTTTCAATTTTACTATTCATCTGTTGCCTTGTTTTTAACTATCAGGATTTTTTTAAAAATGCTTTAGAAGCAGTCTATAATATAACCCAATTTGACCTAAGCAACCAGTCAAAGTTCGGGATTCGGTGCATTGTTTCCAGTAGAAGTTGATTAAACTGAATCAGGAGTTTCTGATTCTATTTATAACATAGATGTAAAGTTTTTTTATCCCTGAACACAAGATGACTCAAACAACAAGGGACTTCACTTTTATTTCCTGTATCTTTTCTGTCAATCAACATATAGTTCCCCAAAAGCTCCCCCCTTCCTCCCCTGAATTCTTCTGCTAATTCCTGGCTTCTGCACTTATTCATCATTATTTCTCTGCTTTGTTTCTCTGCTGATACTTCTACTCATACACTTACAGATAAATTTGGAAATTCTCAGTGATGCTCTCATTCCATTTAGGTCATATTCTTGAGAACATTTCATGTACCTTTACTTGACCACAGACTTTTGCCTACTGTGGATACTTGAGTTTCAGAAAGCATTATTGTTTCTACAGTATTAAATGAAGGACACTGATTATGAGCACTAGTTTCAACAATATTTTCTTTTTCTCAAAGCAAGCTTTCTTTACATTTCTACAGCTGAGTTACCAGCTACAGCTGGGCTTACTAATATGTGACTGGGACAAGTAATCAAGGTGACTACATAAAGCAGGCTCAAACCATTAGCTCAATCATTATGAAACTTCTGGGAAGAAATGGCCTGTTTCACTTAGCACTTTTCCAGAAAATACCTTGGCACAGTTCCTAGCAGAGTGCCTTTCAGGTACTGTTAATAGTAAAAAAGTGTAGATGTAGCTACTTTCTATAAGGGGCAAATGGCAGGAGAGACAAATTTGATGATGTGATTTGGACCATGTCACTTGGTGAAAAGTTATCTCTGTTTTGTTTTATTTATGCATAAATATGTGAATATATAGCTATTATAAATAACTTAGAACTAGAAATGGCAGCCTACACTGTAAGATATAGTGCTCTTCGCATGTTTTTCTTCATTGGTTTAGCTATAGAATGTGAAGCCTCACCTCTGTCTACTTAGTCTTTCTCTTTTCAACCCCACAAGCAGATGAATGTCATAAAAAAAGCAGATGATATGTGTACTTAGAGTTGCGCTAAGTTGTAGGAAGGTGGCTACGTCTGGAATGCCTTTGAAGTGAAACCTGTCATCCTGTCTGCTGTATTTTTATTCATTACAGTACTTAGATTTAGCCCTTGTGGGACAATCCAGTGCAAACACTTTATGTGCATGATCCTCTTTATTATAGTCCCTGTTATGGTCCTGTCTACCCTGTGAGCACTAAGATTAGCTAATCAGCCACCACATATTTTGATGGGTCCAGAGTGACCAGTCTCAAGTTGACTAGCTAGCTCTTTGTGGGATCATCCTTATAAGGCATAATGATCATGTGTCTACATGACAGGAAGCATTTTAGGCAGTGTCAGGCTGGGCTTTCAATATAAAATTGTAAAGATCCCCTGCTTAGCTACAGGTATACTTTAAAGGCAACGGGGATATGAATTTCTGGCTTGGACCTTTTCTTATGTTCATCGTTTCTTTCGGTAATGGTGATATAACTAGTGGTTCATTTCTTCCTAGTCTACCTGCATCACATATGGTCCCATTACTTACTTTCCACCCTTTACTTTGTATTTGGTGGCATCAATCACTTAATCAGACAAAATTGATTATACTTAATTGAAAAGTCATTGTGGCATGTCTTGTGAAGGAGTTTGTGGAGGTATAATAGATAAGGGACCTTCTATAATGAGAAATTAGACACTTTGCTCATATTCAGAAACTTCAGACAGCTAGTGTTGAGTTCAGCTGATCAAACTAGGCTTCTATTGCCATTCAAGATGTTATTAGTGTAGCTCTTCTTTTCTTGAAACATAGAAAACAGGTTTTCAGCTGGTTTTGTTTAGTGTCTATCAGCTCAATGAAGATCTCTCAGACATCTTTGGGTACTGTAAATGTATAGAGAAATAAATAGAGTTCCTAGATTTATGTGAAGTGAATGCTACGCAGGATGATTTCCAACTGTCCTTTGATTTCGCTTGGTTTGGTTTGGAGTGAATTATTGCCCCAAGACTTCTTTTGTTTTCCTCATTACTACTGCTTGTTTATGGATACTGTCATTGATGCCTGCATATTTTCTTAAACTAAATAAACAGCAGGAGTATTTTATAAAAATGTGTAAATAACCAGAGACTTGTGAAAATTTGGAAATCTACCAATATGTTAATTAATGGACAACTGGATAAATATATTAAATATTTTTCCAATAAATTACCTTGTCTTCTAATTCAAATTCAAAGGAACCTATGCTAACTGCAAAGAAGTTTGCTCATAGAAAGGATCAGCAAGGTGTACATAAACTAGAACATATTTGTAGCTAACACAAACTTATCATCTACTAATATGCTGAATTCTGAACCTTAATACTAGGTCAACTTGCCTCATTTTGTGCATGCTTCTACAAATACAGAGTGGTGACTTTTCCACCAGGTCAGATGAAGGAAAAGAAAAAGGTAGGGTACAAGAGTGTAACTTTTTCTTAGTTCAGTTGCATTCCCTACTGATTCTACTGAGTGATGGAAGCTTCGTATAAAGATCAATGACACTGAAAACTGGTTTATAACTCAGTTTGACAGCTAGTATGGTCTCAGAATTGCTCTGCTGTAATCTACCCTGTCTTCCTTGGTTAGCAAACGTTATCCCAATTACAGCTGTGCCAAATATAGGCAGAACAGATGCTCCTTATAACCAACGGCTAATTTCTAACTGCAGATTTATAAATATAAAAACATTGATTGCCAACTGAAAGTGCATCACATCAATGGTTAAAAGAGAAAAATGTTTGTTAAACTATGTTGTGGTCTCATCAAAACCAAAATCTTTATTGATGTTTCTGGGGAAATGGGATTACAGTGATAGGGCCAGATAAAGATTAAACTAAAAGGTGGAGGAAATCCTGACAGAATCCATTCAGATAGAATTTCAGTTCCTGTTATCTCTGATGGAGAAAGATACATTAAATAGAACAGTTACTATAGATGTAGAGTTATAAAATAAATTAATACCCACTGAACAGAATATACCCGTAATTTCCACAGAAGTTAATCATAAACAATTTAGCAAAGCTGTCAAGTTAGACATGTGAACTAAAAAAAAAGAAGTAAAAAATACATTCTTGCTTCTACGAATTCTATCCTTTGGGTACTAGCAGCAGTGCACTAATAAATACTTCCAGATAGAGGAAAAGTATTTCCTGTGGAACTGTAAGAACGGTTGTACCAGATCTCTAGCCCAGTATCATGGTACTAAATGCATTTAACAGTAGATGCCTAGGAAACAGAATAAGACTATAGCAATCTATAAATTCTTGGAATAGTTTATTTTTCTACATGATACCGGTATGGCCACAAGTAGTCTAGATACAGGTTGTTCAAGAGTCTTGTTCAGAATTAGAAAACTAAATGTTTCTTTGTCAGCTGAAACAATTAGAAAAAGACTATAAAACTATAAAGGCTTAAGGAAAAAAAGAGGGAGAAATGCTGATATATTCAATTTGTCATAGATACTGACAACTATGTTTTTATTTCTTTGGGAATTGACCATATTTCTCTTTGGTCTTCCGGTCAGTCTGTATGACCGGAAAAAAACCCAGATTTTTGTTTTTAAGTTGAAAGCTTTATGAATTGAGTGAACAGCATAGCATTCTTTACTTTTCATCAGCACAGGTTCCTTAGGAGCACGTAAAGAATTAGCCTGTTGATCCTTGCCACTGGCCTCAAGCTTGGGATGGGAAACTTGAGTTTGAACATCTTCATGTTAAGAAGGATATTGAGGATGTATCTCCCAGTTTCTGAATGAATGCAAATGTGATATGATATTTAATAAGGATAACCTTATCTTCCTTTTTTCACTCCTCACTTTCACATTTTTCAGTTAAAGTAGCAATGGCTGCTGACTGCTGTGTTGACCTGATTTTTTAGTATGTTTTAACACTACTAAAGAATATCTCCCATTTCAACTGAGGCTTTGAGCAAAGCATGACTATACGGATTACTAATGGGGCTAAGTATCAAACAAGTGTGTAGTAGTTCAGCCATGCCAAGATGGCAACTGTCCTGGCCATTTATGGCAGCAGCATGCTATGCATCTTGAGAATTTTCCTAGGGCAATCTTATGTGTCAGCAATCTCTTCTCAGGGTGTTTTGAGGATTATAGACTTGAATTTTGGTACTTACATTACTTCTGAGTGCCACATTTGGTGCCCAGGAGCCTCACATCTGTGAAACAAAGCTTAGATTAAGATTTTTGTCTGCTTTCATGGCTCTTCAGGTTGCTTTTTTAATTTTTCATTGCAAATATCTTGGAAGCACAGAATATTCCGAGATTATTGTGTAATTGTTCTTTATTACACATATTTTTTTTATTTATTTGCTTTCAGCTGTATTCCTGCCTAAATGGTTCAGAAAAAGGATATTTTCAGGAAGACAGTCACTGAAGGGGTAACTAATACAAGTTTCCAAGTCTGGATTAATGAAGCCAATTTCTTCAAAGTTTTACAGCCAATGGGAATAATGTTTTATCCTTTATAATGTTCAGGAAGATTGGTAACACAAAGCACCTGAAACAGCATTAAGACGCAATGCTGACTTACGGACAGGACAGATCACAGTCAATTCCAGAAGTGATGTAGGGCTCTGACGAAGAAAACAAAACGTTTTAGTCCTACCTATACTGATTGGTTGGGACTGACTACATTTTTGAGAGATTATCTGTTTAAGAAAGTTAAGTTTTACCTCTTTTTATTTTCTGGTAGGCTTTATATGTTTAGTTTTGTTCAAAATTAAGTTTGTTTTGTGAGAGCTAGCTAAGTCACTAAATAACCCCCTATTAACCCCTGAGAAAAGACAAGATTACAGGTACAGGATGGCTAAAATCATTATAAATTTTGGAGACTGAAGCATAAATTTCCACTCCAGAAGGAGAACACCTTGGCTGCCCATTCCCAGCGGATGTGGAAGTTTTGCAGAATCCTGGCATTTATGTGGAGTAAGTGTAGTCAACAGGGCAATTGTGGTACAATTTATTGCCTTTTGTTTTTCTTTTTCTTTTAATCCTATGTAAAACAGATAATGAAAAATATATAAATAAGGAATTAACCAAAAGCATAATATGTCATTAAATAAACTATTGCATGCTTACAGTTGGAATAGTGTATACAGATCTGGTGACATCCTGTCTTTCTATTCCTCTCTAACTATATGACTATAAGTAGATATAGATGTAAAATATACATAGAATATCACATAATAGAAGTATATGCAGTAGAACTACCCAACAGAGAGATGAGGAAAGGTCTGAAACAGTTTCTGTACAAAGAAACATGAAATACACTGGAATTCTGAGGCTGCAAAACACATTGCTGGCAAAAAGGTGGAAGAGAAGTGGGAAAATATAATAGGGATCTATGATATAATGTATGACATATAGAAAATAGTTAAGGGATGGAAATTTACTGCGTAAGATTTGGATGACACCAAATGAGACCAGGCAGCTAATATTTTTAATTAAACTAAAGAAAAGACTGTCACACAAAGCATATTAAAGTGGAGAACTCATTCGTACAACATGTTGCCAGGTACAAAAAACCAAAAATATGTTCAGAAAAAAGTGGACAAAGTCATAACAAAGGGCAATTAAACTTGGTGTTTGGATGTGATCTAAACTTAAAAAAAAAAAAATAAATAAAAGGCAGCAAATTGCAAAGTCGGGAGTTTGTACAGAAAAAAGTATTACTCTTTACTTGGCCTGCTGTTTAAATATTTCCCTAGTTGACCCCACGAATTTACATGGGAATTTGATCTAGCTAAGTCTATATTACCTTTTTTTAATATGTGATTTTCCAGCTATAATTTTCTTATTACATTCTGACATCTTATCCATCAGTATGATACTGGGGTTCCAAAATTGCTGCTTACCTTCCTGCTTAATATTGATGAAGAGTACGTCTTCTGCGTGTTTCATGGATAGGCCTAACCAAGGCAGACTGCTAGCTTTGTCCATTTCAACAAAGCTTAGAGATCACTGTGATCAGCACATGCTTCCTGAGAGAGAGATTGGAGTCTGGGGAGCAGAGACTTCCGTTTGGGGAGGAGCAATATATGCTCAGCAGTCATCTTCATCATCTCATGCTCTGAGAGAAGTAGGAGGATCAGCTGCTTGCTTCCGGATCTTTGGCCTGACACTAGGGCATGTTTTTTCTCTCAGTTCACCCAACAGAAGCATATAAATAAGGCAAGCTTGTCCCTGCTGAAATGTAGCTTGAGAAGGAGCTGCTGCAGTGGTTAAGAAATATAGACAGAATTGTGCAAGAGGAGGGGTCGAAGGGAATATTTTTGGAGAAAGCAGTTGCCAGCAAGCAGGATGCTTGTTCCTCAATCAAGGATGTAGTGTCATTCTATCCCAGATCCCCAGGTCTTCAAATCCCTGTTGATATCTGACACTCCTTTTGCCACCATCATCCTTGAAAGTATTAGACTGACTTCTGTTCCCTTATCTTTACCCCACTGAACTCTGCTTCTCTTACCTCTTTCTAAGCTTACAAACCTCCACTGACCCTTTCTACCACCCTCATTCCTTATTAACAGTTTCAAAACTTAGGTTTACAAACATTACTCCTCTCTGTAATTAACACTGCCAATGACATAATATTGAATTTTTCACCTCCAGGATGAAGATGAAGTAAACTTCTGTCCATAAGGAAGCACAATTCATTTTTGCACAGGATGCTGACAGATCAAGAAGGTTTTACTACCCTACCTGTGCCCACTTTTTTTTTCTTTTTTTTTTTTTTCCTTCTGTATTTTAGTCATTGCTGAAATGCTGTGAGTGACCCCATGAATACTTCTGTTCTGTTTAAATTAAAATGACAGAGATTCACTTGAACCCTTTCTGTGGTTTTATCTGTACTGATTTGGACAGCAGTCGTGTAAAAGCCCACATACAAAGAATTATTTAATCTCGCATTATGAAAAGTAATCTTTTAAAAAATTAAATCAGGATTATATATGGTCCTCTGATCGTTTCTTCTGCTTGTACGTGTGGTGATGGTGGGGAAATCATCTTAGTTTATGTACTGTCTCATCTTACATTATTTATATATTGCCTAGCATAAGAAATTCCAGTAGTCAGGTAGGAATTCTAGGTTCTATTGCAGTACACAAGCAATTACAACTTTTAGAAGTGAAATGGGAAAAATTGGTTTTACAGGTTTGCTTGATGTTCTTTCCTGAAAAATTTAGTAAAAGATCTTGGTGCAGATATTGTAAACTGTCTCCATTTATCATGACTTAAGAAGAATGACTTTAGCTTTCATAATCTACAGAAATGCTTTAATGTGAAAAAAGATGACACTGTAAAAGTTGCATTAGTCTTCACTGGAATGTATTCATCCACTTTATTGTATACATCACCTCTTCCCTAAGAAATATAGTTCTACTTCAGTGACCTGCTGACATAAATGAGGATTTTAAAATTCTGGAGTGATGAGATCTCCTGAAAGAGCCTGTGAATACCAGTTTTCACATCATCAATGAACGTTCTCCAACACCTGATAGTGATCTAGTTGAAAATCCCCTCTGGGAATTCTGCAGTTCACAATCTACAGTGCAGAGAGATGACACGTTTATTTAATTCTTACATAACAATGTCACAGAGTTGCAGTAGCTGAAGCTCTGAAAGCATTTCCATGAAAAATTTCTTTTCTCTTTTTCAGGGGTTTATAGCACTAAGTTAAAATAAAGCCATGATGGTTTAGAATTTCGCACAGAGTCACAACGAATATATCTTATTTAGTGGTTAAACATAAAACATTTTATGCAAAATATCCACACAATCTACAGGAATGGGAAAGAACTTATTGACCCTGCAAAAATAATTCTTATGTCTACTTTGCATGTATGACTTGACATTTTGAATGTGCAGGTATTTAAACAGTTGTTATCCAGAAATCTAATAATGCCTACATACAGGAAATTTTAAGAAATATGAAGATACATAGTAATGACAACACTTTGTACTGTGCTGTACTATTGATATAAGGATTTAAAGAACTTGCTGCAAAACTTTGTGACATTTTAATGGCTCTTAAGGAGGTTTAAGACAATTGAATATGTAAAGAAGCGTTGAACATTGAAGTGTAATGTTGCCTTTTCTGAATTAGGATACACACCAAACCAGGTATTTACTAATTAGTTGGCTGATTGTGTTCAACTCCCTGTCAACCATAACGTCCTCTCATAACATTGTAGTGAAGCTATTAAACATCAGTTGTCAGAATAGGTTAGAATTGTGTCATAAGGTGTGTTGGGGTAGCACTTAGGCTATGAAACACAAATCTTGAGCATAAGTGTGTGCTCAAATTCAAATACATTCCTTGGCGATGTTTTACGTACTAAACCCACAGCCAAGTGACCCTTAGGGAATACTGATATAGGAAACTTAAGCCTGTGGTATTATTTAGTACAGGTCCTCACTGTGTTAGTTATCTGCAGTTTGAAATGGGTTAGGTCCATTGTGTCCAATACCAAACAGGTATATGTCTTCTAGGGAATTCTGTGGTGACATGGGTGTCTCTGAGGAGCTTTGCTGTCTAACATTAACTAGATGGGATTGGTAGGTCGTTTCAACTGCTGACTTGAAACTACCTTAACACTATATGAATGCAATCTCTGATGGAAAGCCTTTATTCTCTGGGGCAATAATGAGCCATACCACAGCACAGTATTTTACAGTTGCTGAATCACCAGAGCTTTGTATCTCTGTAGGAACAGTTAAATGTTATGACTGTGATTACTCAGGATCATTCAAGGTCTGAAGTCTGGAAATGTTAACTACACCACTGAAATTCAGCTTGTACACACAGAACTCAACGTGACCTGCGTTAAATCATGACCTCCACTAAGGGCAATTTCATGTGGGAATAATTAGATCTAAAGTTGAAATGATCACTTCTGTACCAAAGTACCGGTATCTCCTAACTTGGATCCTTCTGGAGGTTAACAGAACAAAGAGAATTGAAGAATGCAATGTTTTTCATAGATCCTAGTCTAGCAAAAGCAGTTACTGAGGGATAAAGTTGAGCAAAGATAAGTATGAGGACACAGGTGTGGTTATTCTATATAATAAACCTGTATTTCTTCTGTGGAAATCAGTTCTTCATATCCCTATTTCTATGCTTCTCCTGTTGGTTTTTTGGTTTGTTCTTTTTTCTTCTTTTTTCTTTTTTTTTTTTTTTTTTTTTTTTTTTTTTCCTGAATACCGAAATGTTGCTTAGCAGCTCAACCCCTTTTGGCTATCCTGGGAATTACATTCAGATCTCCCACCTGTACTGATAGGATATTTCATGGTAAATGGAGCTTAGTGGATAAGCTTGTCAGGAGGAAAGAAATAATACACAAAGTGAGGATGGTTCAAGGGGCTGTAACTTTGGTGACCTAACGGGTCTTTTCCATCAGCAGTGCGGAACTACAATATTTTTCCTCACTACAGTACAAGGCCAATTATGTCAATCTGTTATTGATAACGAACCTTAAAACAAAACCAAAACAGAACAAGAAAACATGCTTTCTCTAGCATTAATTAGTGTCCTGTCCTTTCTTTAAGGTTAGAATGTGCAATTTATTTCAAATACTACCTAAGGAAAAGAGACACAAAGGACCAATGAGATTCACTCTTTAAGAATGTTTTAAAACTGTTAACCTTCAGTCTGCTAAAAGTGATCTTGACTCACAGAGGAAAGTATTATTCCTATCAAGAAATACTTATTTGGACACTGTGAGCTATCTTCTGCTATTTATGTATATTAGTCAATAACACTGATAATACAGATTTAAACCAAGGTAGAAACACAATTATTTACTGTTGTCTTTTGGATTACTTTCCCTCTGTAACATAGAAGATTAAACATAATCAGTTCCAGCTGGAAACACTTCTGTGCTTCATCAAGGACAAGCTCACAAATTAATTTTACCTGTTATTTATATGGTTTGTTAAAAAAATCTGTTAAAAGGAATGTAATTAGCATTCCTTATAATAAACTGTTTAGGAGGTTTTTTGTAAGGAAAATTATTTTCACATCAAAATCAATACTTATATGCAATAGTGTGTGTGCAATCTGGAGTGTATTTGGGACATTATATGTGACATATTTAAGTTTTGGTGTTGATTTTTTCTTTTTTCCTTTTTTTTCTTTTTTTCTTTTTTCTTAAAATATTACAGTAAGAAAAATACATTATTTACTTACCAGAAATATTAGTATAATAAACATGTGAAGATACTATAGTGCTGGCTGTCAAAATACTTGTCAGTTTTTCACAGTTTCTTTGAAAGATGTATCATTATGTTAGTAATTCTGACAGTAATTTGAACTTGTAAATAGATGTCTAAATAAGAATTTAGAAGATCATAATTTTCTTTCCAGGTCCACAATGAACAGTGTGACTTCATGCTAGTTGTCTTTCTATGTCATCTTCCTTTCTATTCTCTGCCTCTTTTTCGCAGAGTTTATATTTGGATGGCCATTTTTAAATTTGTTTTGGTGACCAGAATAGTCCGTTTCAACAAACTTTAACAAAAATAAAAGCTTCATTTCAATTCTCTTTTCTTTTCTGAGATCAACCAGAAATCATTGTGTAATGGGATATTTTTTGGTGAATTAGTATGACAAGCTTTTTGCTCCAGACTTCCCTGTAATTGAACATTTCAAAATCTGTTCATGGTGGTTTCAGTGAAAACTCGCTACACAGAGACTTTAATGTAACATACTTTCCATTTTTAGTCCATTAAGGCCTGTTAAATATTCCATATTTTATGATAATACTTCCCCAGATATATCCATTTATTGCTTAGCATAACAACAGCAGATTCATATTTCCTATTTTTCTGGGCTTATTGGTTATTTCTGTAAAGTTTGTAATGGTGGGAGACCTGTAGGAGAGTGTTTGGGTGGTGGAAATAATCCAAATGTTGTCTTAGGTTGTGCTCAGTGCTACATAGCGCTGGCTGTCTCACAGCACTGGGACCTGAAGAATGGCCAAGATCTCACTCTGCTTGCATTCTTTTCAGTTATGATACGTGAAGGTCTGGTGTAGTTCAGGATCTGGCTTTAGAAATCTGGAGTCATACAGACATTAGCACTGTTATTTTTTGCTGAGCAAAACATGCAAACCCTTTTAATGTGCCAGTTTTAACAGCTTCTGCCATACAAGATGTAATGTACTGCTTATAACCACATAAATGTACCCTAGGAAATGTCATTCTATTAGGAAAACAGTCACATTTTTTCCTATTACAACAACCACACACACTTAGAGGCTTTTAAGATAAAAAGAGAGGCACAGTATAATTCCCTAATACCATACTGAATTCTTTTCACTAGGATGGCAGAATAGTTCAAAACAGCAGTTACCTTGAAAATAAATGACTGTGCTGAAAGGAGAATTAATTAATTCAGATAAACTAAATAAACTCTGTGAGCTGACTAATGTAGCAGAAATTACTGGGTGCTGATACTGCTGTTTTAATTATTAAGTCCACATTAATTAATTTCAAAGCTACCTTTTTTGAAATCCACAGCTTGACCAACGTTCAGAGTATAAAACATGCCAAGAGCCAAATTTTGCTTAGTAACACTTTTGCAAAGGCTGGAACTGAGTCTTCTTACAACTAGATGTGATAAATGTTAAAAGAAAACAACAGTTTGAATAAACAACATGGGATCCAAATAATTGTGTGGTACTTGCTTGGCCACAAACTGAGAAACAGAATTTGTTTGTGACAACCTGTTTCTTTCACAGAAGGAGCTGGGCTTTTGGTTAATTTTTAATACTGTTCTGAATACAAAGGGAACTTAATTTCTCTTTGAGAGCTGCGGTAGAATCGGTGACCAAGGCTACCTATGACTTTGCACAGCTACTGGACACAGTCAGATTCAGTCATGACCACTGTGAGATCTGAACCTTGTTGAACCTGAGCTTTGCATGCTCTGTATTTCATATTCCTCAGCACGTGTATTTTGCTGGTAGAGGATTTATTATTATTATTTTATTTTTGAAACTTTGAAAGATTACTGAATTTCATCCAAAATAATTTCTCAATAGGTAGATTTTGTAACCCTTTTGTTATATCTATTGAAGCAGTGACTTATGGTCCCAAATGGATGAGAATGGATGACTACCAATATTGTGTGTTATGTTACATTTAGTAGTTAGTGTTGACTATTCTTGTAAATCAGGACATAAGTAGCATAAAATTTATTTATGCCATACTTTGTTCCCTAACACTTATTATGTGTGAAGGACTGTTTCACATATTGCAATGATTGAAGTACTTATTACGTATTTCTGTTTGGGAATGTTCAGCAGGGATTTTAGTCTGTACGCATTACTCCAAAAAGACAGAAAGGAAGGTATTATATATTTAAGACTGTCTGTTGTAGTGATTAGTTCCATAAATTGCTAAAAAAGATACAGCCAGCAAATTTACATCTGCTGCATCACACAGCAGACAGCAGTAACATCAATACAGTAACTAAAAGATACATTCCCTCAAGGTTTTTGTTCTCTAATCCCTCATCATTTTGTTTCATTCTTAAAATGAAAACACCTGTAGCGATAATTTTTTCTGACAAGCTGAAAGACATCGAACAAAGAACAAGTTTAATAAAACACTTTAATTACCATCTTTAGTATACCTTCACCATGTATCAACACCTCTTATGAACATCTTAATCAAACTTGCTTTTTCTTGTTTTCACTTGAAGCAGATTTAAATTTTTTGGAGAACTCTACATACAACTTCAAGGACCAGGAAAGAATGTCTTTGAGAAAACCACAGATGAAATAGCTGTAACAAAACCCCTTATCAATACTTCATCTCGTGTACTCGAATTAAAAACATTGGAGGGCAGAACAAACTTCTACAGAAACTTTTGAAAGCGAGGTTTTCTGCAGTGAAGTTGCTTTAGCAAGTTATTCTTTCTGAAACTGTCTACTACAAGTATTCATGGTAGGCTGAACCAATGCTTAATTAAAAAAAAAAAGGCATATATGTTTAAAGATACTGTTTATCTCATTGTCATATTAAAAGCAATTTCTCATAAAAATCCAGATAAATAAATTACATCTTTAATAGCATTACTTATACCACAAGTATTTTAAAAAATATCACCTTCTGCACTCCTTGAAAGAAAGAAGTTACCCTTTCTGCAGTCTCTCCTACTGATTAGCTTGGTGTTTTTCTGCTCAGCATCCTTCTTCAGAGTGTTTCAGATTTCCGGTATATTGCAGAGGGAGCACAGGCATGTTGCTCCAATGGGTGGATTCCCCTCTGGGAGTGAGGCATTGCAAAGCTCAGTGTTACAGTACCCATGTAATTTTGTAGGTCTAGCACTGAGATTGTTAGGACTGAATGCTTGAGAAATTAATATTAGTAGTCACACTACAAGAGCCTCACACAACATCAGCATTGCCATTACAGCCTAAGTACTGTATGCTTAGTTTCAGCTCAGAAAGAATTTTTAATGCCATGTTATTTTAATCCCCTGAATGTCGAGGTTTTACAAAGGGAATGCTGGCACACTCTTAATGCAGGCATCCTTCTGCACGAGCTACTGAGGCTGATGCAGGAAGCAGTTTAAAATTCTACATATTGCCTGGCATTTCCCAAATGCAGTATTGTGGTGGGTTGACCTTGGCTGGCTGCCAAATGCCCGCTGTTGGGATTTAACCCCAGCCAGCCACTAAGCATCACACAGCTGCTCATCCCCAGTGGGATTGGGGAGAGAATTGGAAGGGTAAAAGTGAGAAAACTTGTGTGTTGAGATAAAGACGGTTTAATAGGTAAAGCAAAAGCTGCACACACAAGCAAAGCAAAAAAAGGAATTCATCCACTACTTCCTATCAGCAGGCAGGTGTTCAGCCATCTCCAGGAAAGCAGGGCTCCATCACACATAGCGGTTACTTGGGAAGACAAATGCCGTAACTCTGAATGTCCCCCCTTCCTTCTTCTTCACCCAGCTTTATATGCTGAGCATGACATCATATGGTATGGATTATCCCTTTGGTGAGTTGGGGTCAGCTGTCTTGGCTGTGTCCCCTCCCAGCTTCTTGACCACCCCCAGCCTACTTGCTCGTGGGATGGTGTAAGAAGCAGAAAAGGCCTTGACTCTGTGTAAGCACTGTTCCGCAATAACAAAAACACCTCCACATTATCAACACTGTTTTCAGCACGAATCAAAAACAAAGCCCTGTACTAGCTACTATGAAGAAAATTATCTCTATCCCAGCCAAAACCAGCACGCCCACCCAGGCGCTCTCTCACTCCCCCTTCTCAACAGAGCAAGGGGACAAAATAAGATGAAAAGCTCATGAGCTGAGATAGAGACAGGGAGATTGCTTACCGGTTACCATCACAAGCAAAACAGACTCAACGTGAGGAAAAATAATTTAATATATTGCCAATCAAAAAGATTAGGATCGTGAGAAACAAAGGCAAATAACCCAACTCCAAAACTCTGAAACTTTTTCCCGCAACCCCACCCTTCTTCCCAGACTCAATTTCACTCTTTTATTCCTGAATCCTCTACCTCCCCCTCTCGAGCCTTCGGAGGGATGGGAAATGGCGAGTTGTGGTCAATCCATAACAGCTTCTTTCTGACACGCCTTCCTCCTCACACTATTTCCACACACCACCATGGGTCTTTGCCCATGGGCTGCACTGTGGATATCTGCTCCACCATAGTCTCTCCACAGGCTGCAGGGGAATGGTTTGGGTTGGGAAGGACTTTTAAAGATCATCTAGTTCCAACACCCCTGCCGTGGGCACGGTCATCTTCCACTAGATCAAGTTGCTCAGAGCTCCTCCAATCTGACCTTGAATGCTTCCAGGGGTGGGACATCCACAACTTCTCTGGGCTACCTCTTTCAGTGTCTCACCTCCTTCCTGAGATTCACATTGACCCACTTCTCAATCCTGTCAAGGTCCCCTTGGGTGATATCCCTTCCCTCAAGCATATCAACTGCACCACTCAACCTCCTGTCATCCACAAATTTGCTGAGGGTGCACTTAATCCTACTATGTCATTAATAAAGGTACTGAAGAGTACCAGTCCCAGTACAGACCCCTGAGGGACACCACTTTTTACTGATCTTCATTTGGACTTAGAGCCATTGACTGCAACTCCTTGGATCTGGCCATCCAGCCAATTCCTTATCCATCAAATGGGCCATCCATCAAACCCATATCTCTCCAATTTAGTGACAAGGCTGTTTTGTGGGACTGTATCAAATGTCTTACAGAAGTACAAGTAGATGACATCAACTGGTCCACCAGTCCAGTCCAACTTATCCACCAATGCAGTCGCTCCATCGTAGGAGGTCACCAGATTAGTAAGGCACAATTTGCCCTTTGTGAAGCCATGTTGGCTGTCTCTAATCACCTCCCTGGCACCCATATACCTTGACATAGCTTCCAGCAGAATCTCTGCTCCTTCTTCATGTTCACACGACTGTTTTGCATAGGTTTTTTTTTTCTTTTTTTTCCCCCTCACACTTTTGTGCAATGTTTTCTGCCCTTTCTTAAATATATTTTCACACCATCATCTTAGCTAAGGTGCTCAGCCATGCCCTGTGATAGGCCCATTGGGACAGGCTGTGTCCAGTACGGGGACAGCTCTGGCATCTCCTCACAGAGGCCACTCCTGCAGCACCCTGCTAACAGCACTCAGGTACAGACACCCAATAAAGTGGTATCCTGGGTATTTAAGAGTACCATAGTCTACACAAGTGTGACAAAAACATCAGTCATTAAACATCTTGGATATTATTTCTCCACTTTTCCCACTTTAACTACTTTTGGGGGGGGGCGTTGGTTGTTTTTTTTGTTTTTGTTTGGGTTTTTTTTTATATATAATAAGAACTAGGTGGGGGTTTTTCCCTCCTTCCACACATACATCTGTGGTTTTGGTGTCCTCCAGAAAATGTTGTTACTAGAAGATTTTGCTCCAGTATGCCTTACAGTAATATAAATCTTTCAAATTATAGCATGTTACAATGTAGATTTTAAAATAAATTAGCTCTTTTGAACAAGATTAAATTTTAGTTGTGAAAATAGTTTATTCTGGAAAGTTGCTGTCTATCCAGAAAAAAAATCAATGTTGCTACCAAAAAAAACCCCTTTGTTGTCTTTTAATTCAAGCAAAACATTTAGTTCAACTAGGAAAATTGTTTCCATAATTAAAAGAAAAAATATAATAAATTTTAAAAAGCAAAAAGTGTAAAAATTTTCATTTTGAAAATTTTGTCATTGCATGTTTTTGCAACATATGGAAAAAAAAAAACCCATAGTTATATTTCTTCTGGTAGACATTTGGTTTATGCCAAATATGCATTTGAAAGAAATCCAATTTCTATCATTTTGTTCCAGGCTTTAGACCTAACAAACTTTTCTGTCCTTGTAAGGCTAGCTCTTAAAATGTAGTTTTAATAAATGTTCCTCATGTAAAATGCTTGGAGACACATAAATGCAGAAGAAACATGAACCTGACTCTTAAGAAACATTTACTGGAATTCCTTGGTACCATATAGATATAGCTGTTATCCTCACTTCCAAGGGTGCAGCATGTGTTCTAACTTGCAGAGCTCTAGCTTAGAAAAAGGTGTCATAGGGAGCTTGTCTGCTACTTGATTTTTTCCTGCTTACCCTTTAGTATTAATCCAGTGGAAATGAGGTAATTTGCATTTTCAAAATTATTTCCCCTTCCTGTACATTTTAATCTATACTTCACTATGTGCAGGAATAGGTTCTTCATTTAGCTACTGGAACATAGCAACTTGCAATTTCCCAGATGGAAATTCTGAACAGCTGAGTTTCTGCTGTTTGCTTCCTGGTACAAGAAAAGGCATTTGTAGATCAAGCAAGCAGCAGATGGAGAACAATTGGACTATATAATTATTCGGCCTGGGCTCCTTTTAAATGGGTAGGCTGAACTCTATCTATTTGGCTGGGAAGACAGAGAAATAGACTGGCACATGGTAGATAAACCTTCCAAAGATTCTTTAAAATAAATCTAGGCAAATACGTGAAATAACTTCATCAGTTACCAGGGTCTCTTTTTCTGTGAACTCCAAAACCTGGCAAGTCACTGTCAGTCTGCTTGTGAAGGTTGAGATTAATACACAGCCTACCCAAACACTTCTGTATTAATAAACTACATTGATTTCAGTATGTTACCTGAGGACTCCATCTGGTGACTCTCCTTTACTTTGCCAGATTTTGAAAAGCTGCAGCCTTACTGTGATCTATTGCCAAAATATAAAATCCACCAAAGGAAAGTATTAACACATTGTGATTCTTGCTCTGTGGAAGTGAATAATTGAATTGTGTGACTTTTTGAAACTGCCCTCATAGGAGCATTAAATTTTGTAAGCTGACAGCCAACAGTAAGACTACATGCCAAAATCAGTGTCTAGAGAGCTACGATTATTTTCATTAATTATTCAAGATTAAATGGACATATGAAGGAAAACACATAGGACATCAAAACAGGAGTAGTAAAGAATCATGAGAAAAAGAAGCCCATCAGAAGAATTAAAGTCCCAATAAAATGTGAAATCAGAAAGAAATAGAGGACAGTAAAATATGTCAGAAGACAAATGGGAAGCATCGTACCTTCTTAGAATATCTAAACTGCCTTCTGAAACTACATAGTCAAATCAGAAATTACTCATGTATTTTCCCTACAAAATGTTTCATAGCAAAGAAAGACTAACAGGACAGAGAGAAATGGATGGAGCATTTGTTGCTACTAAGAAAAATAGAGATTAGAATTACAGCTACCTGTAGTAAAATTTAGTTTTGTTTAGGAAATTGATGCTGAAAACCAAAATTGATTTAATGACTGAAGAAAATTTCAGGACATTGATTTTTTTATTGTGCTAAATTCTGGGAAAAATCTGGACTAAAGCTTGCAATTGAAAGAAGAGTAGCTGAGCAGTAATGAAACTATACTTGAAATGTTACATACTTCCTCCTATTTTTTGTTTTCTGTCTTCCACCTTATTTGAAGTTTCAAAAGTTCATTCTTTGCTATGAAACTGTGACAAGAAAAATCTAAAACCTTACTGCTTCCTTAACTCATACTTACATGTTTAAAGACTTCTGTTGATCTCAGTGAGAATTCAGACTAAAAAAATTACATGCAAAACAAATAATTATGCATTGTTAACTTATCTTATGTGCAATTAATCCCTTTACCTTTTAATCTCTTGACTAAAATAAGGCTGATAAAATATTCAGGCATATGCAACAGGTTTCCAAAAGTGCATTGGTTTTCAAAGTCATTCAGGAAATTTAAAGCAAGCTAAATCTTACACATGCATTCTAGACAAAGCCTCATTGTATCTCAGTACAGAATGAATAAGCAAAATTAGATAACTAGCTCCTAAATTATGAGTAAAATATACTTACAAATCACGTTTATTTAGTATAATATGCAGTAACTTGAAAGCATTCTTAGGATCTTACTATTTGTGCGTGTCACCATTTTTAGGGATGAAAAATAGATTTCATACCCACAGTTTTTAAAAAATCTTTCCTGAAAAGTGAATTTTTTTTTATGGGGTTGGGTTTCAGATACACAAGGAGGTGGGCTATGAACACAGTGAATTAATCTTTTGTTCACTTTTGAACTTTACTGCATTTTAGAGATCCTGTTTTACACAATTAAATACAAAGTTCAACTCAAAAATTAACCAAGAATACACATGCAAATAGTAAATCTATACTTCACTGAAAGGCAGCAAAATTGTGATCTAGATGATTTCATATTTTATATAAAGAGGAACAGGTATTATTTTGCTTCAGCCAAGCTGACGTGCGTGCATATACACACACCATTGCACACAGGCATGTTGGCACATACACAATTGCACATACAGACATGCAATTGGGAGAGCTCTGAACAAGAATAACAGATACTAATATGCTATCCTTTCAAGTCAAAATGCTGGCATTATTTAAGTAACCTTAACAAAGTGCTATATATTTAATAAAGTCCTTGCTATCATCAGTACGACTAGAATTTATATCCCATGTGCATTAATCATAATTATATTAAATACACTGTGGAGTAGGTAGAATGCATACAGTAAAAATACATTCTTTTTAGAATATTTAGTAGACAAAGGGAAAGAAACTCATAAATAAACATGAAAAGTTCATCTCAAACAGTTGCCTATCCATGGTTTACAACTGAAAGTGAGAATTTTAGCCTGATTATTCAATTTTATCTGACTTAAATTACAATAAATAAAAGACTACTAACTTTTGTAGCCAGAATCTTTCATAATCTACATAAGTGCAGGGAAAAGCATGTACTACATTATTGCAGCTGTCCTAACAGGAGGATGTAATCCTTTCAGTCTGCCACTTTCTTAGTTTTCAGTACTACGATGTCATGGCTATCTTTGCACATAATAATGACTGCATCGTGCCCAAAATAATTCTCCACTATTTTGCTGTTTTCTTTTGTTGTTGTTGTTTGGGGGTTTTTTTTGTTGTTTTTGGAGGAGTGGTGGTATATGATTTTTTTGTATGTTTATAATTCAGAAATTCACCATTGAAAGAAACACAATAAACTAAAGTTGTCTTAAATTTCCTGCTACTAAGACCAGAGATTAAATTAGCTTATAGGTAGCAGAAGATACAGGATTTAGAGCAGAACTGTTACATGGCAGTGAAATATATAGAGAAAGAAAATGTAGTGATTAATGAGTCATGAATCTGGCCGATGATTGTTATTCAAACATTCTCCTGTTAAAAACAGACTGTATAGAAGAAGTAGTAACCAGTGTAAAGTGGCTGCACTAAGCATGTAACATGCAGTTAAAAGCATTAGTCCACATTTTGACACACAGCTTGTGGCTATACCTGTTACTGATACTATCACAATATAATGTTAATATGAACTAAGTCATCTGTGATCACTGGAGGGGAAAAAGAAGTTTACCTAATGACTTTATGATTACTGATTCTTCAGCTGGCAGGACTCGTGGATCTACATCTTGTGCTGTGGAGATGGAAGAGAAGGGTTTGAGTACTGTTGCTTGACTGTACCATAACTTATTTGTATTTATTTTGTGTTTAATTCACTGACATCGCAGTCATCCTCTGCTTCATCTATATTAATATCCTGAAATTGGGAAAGGAAGAAGATTGGAATGAAAATTAAAGTAGAGAAGTAACACTGCCATGTTTCCTCTTGTTGCTATGGTTATAGCTAGAGGAGGCAACATCTTGATATCTATTCACTGTGGAGGTTAAAACTAGGAAAAAACAAGCAGAATTAGATGATCTGCCACACTAGGTAAAGAAGAACAGAGATTAATATGTCAGTCACTGAACTCTCCCTTTGATTTATACAGAATTTTGGAATACATAGTTTTCTCTTGCAAGAGTCTGTTTATACACGGATAATCTAAAAGCTTCAGGACAAAGAGAAAGTTGTTTCGCTTGAAGATGCCTGAAGGTGACTTTACAGATCTGCTACTTATGAAAACAAATAAACAAACAAGCAAGCATCAATATTGATTTTTACTAGGGATCATCTTGTTAAATGATAGAACTATCCAGACACACTTCTTCCTGCAGCACAGTCCATATATAGGCTTGCTTTGATTGTTATTCTGCTCATTTTTTTCCCACTGATATGCTTGCTTTGTGTACTGTACTCCTTTAGTTTTCTTTTGCTGTTCTATGGACTGCTCTTGAGAGGACTGCTTCAGTAGTCTGAAGATGCCAAACTGGAGCTTCAGTATGAATAGCCTGGATGCTGGAATAGAGGATATTTACATATGATACCAAGCTCAGGAGAGAATGCAAGTGTCTTGGAGGACAGGAATAGAATTGAAAATAATCTTGACAAATTGGAGGTAGGTTTGAAATAATAGGATGTGATTCAATAAGGACAACTGCAAAATACTCACTTAGACAGAAATAATAAATTGTACACATGCAAATTAGGGAACAACTGTCTAGGTAAAAGTTCTGCAGGTCTCCGAGTTGGAGAGGATCCCAAGGTAAGCATGAGTCAACAATATCATGGTATTGTTAAAATAAAATAAAATAAAATAAAATAAAAGATTAAAAGGTGGACATTATACTGAAACATTTCTTGTGGCCTACAAGATGCATGCAGTTATCCTTTTATTCAATTCAGCATTCATGGATAGATTTGCATACCATGTGAAATTTTTTTCTAGCAGGCTTTATAATGAGTAGGTACCAATTCATGAGGGTGCCAACCAGAACAGAAATACTGATTGAAGGTCTTGAGATTATGACCTGCAAGGAAAGATAGAATAAAGAGAAGATATAGGAAGGATGTAATAACAGATTTCAAGAAAATAAAAGACAATTTCAAAGAAGGGGATAATATGCTTTCTGTATCAGAAAAGAAGTGATGGCCTTAAATTGCAAGAAAAAAAATATTCATTGTCTAGTATGAGATATTAGAAAACACTTTTGGAAGGAAAACGTAATGAAGAACTGGAAAGTTTGCCAAAGAAAGCTGTCGACCTTCTGTCATTGAAGGTACATTTAAGCAGATGAGAAAAATGTCTGCCAAGAATGGAGTAGTCTTCCAAAGTCCTTTTCATTCTTAAGATAGTATGAGGAATCTGAATTAAGATGAAAACACTTTATTCTTCATTCTTCTTCTCTACATGTTTTCTGCTTTCCAGTCTTTGGTATTTTTGAGATGCTACTTGCTATTTTTTATGAACACCTGACAATAATTAAGGATAACACTAAGAACATGTAAATTTGGGTTATATTCTTATTCTCCCTTTGTTGTATTTTAAGTATTTCACTTTTCTTTCTAGTATTTTGATGTGGCTCTTCTTCTTTCCAGTACACTCTTTAGTTTCCTACATAGGTGAAACCATATTGCATATTTACACCCATATTTACACTGTACTATCAGTGTTGATTCTGAAGCTGTTCAATACTAAACCTTTATGAACTTCCCTTACTTCTCATCTCAGCCTCCTGCTATCTTCAGCTTTCTATTTGTTTCTCTACAGTACTCAGAAAAGAAAAATATTTTATATAATATAGCTCAAAACTTATCATGAATAGCCTCTAGCTAATATGCACATTCACGTTCCTCATATATGCTCTTATTCACCTTCCTATCACTATCTTTTATATCATCTCCTTTTGTTGTAATCACTCTGCATAGTGAGGTCTGTATGAACCGACACATGCAATTAAATTGTACTGTGAATTCACAAAGTGCTGGAGCAAGTTTCCATTTGCTGGAATTGCATAGAACTGACAAAACAAACAGCAATACAAACGAAACATGCAAATGGTCATGAGCTATGTTGCAAAAAAGATTTCTAACAGAACCAGAACTGGTAAACTCCGGTTGTCCCCCTTGTTTTTTTCAAGAAAAATAAAATCAACCAACTTGCCGTTTTCCTCAGTATAAATATTAAGCACAATCTTATAAGCAAATGTTTGTAATACTCAGCAAAAGAACATTTCTTGCATTTAAATGGAAAGTATAAATGCAGGTTAAAATATACTCTCCACTCAATGTCTTATTTACATGCTAAACATAGTGTTTAAAGTTGGATTTGTAAATCAACAGAAGGAGAAAGGAAAACACCTGCAATTTGTTGATCTTCTGTGTATTCTGTAAAACACATTGGTTTGATGATACTTCTGGGGAAGACTGAAGGTGTGAAGTCTGGATATATGCTCTGTATATTTAGTTACTAGCTGATGCATTGATTTCTATAATGTAAGTAGGCTGCTGGGTAATATTTGTGGTAGTAGATTTAATGGCTTGCTACATGAGAAAAGATCTGAAAAAGTAGAAACAAATTTGTAATAAAACATAAAATATTTCTATTTCTATTTGTGCTCTTATGAAGTTTCTAAAAATGTATAAATTATGTTGCTAGAGGAGAATTTTGCAGAAGAGTGTTTGCAGCATATCTGCAGGGAAGTGCATATGTTCATGCATGTGTGTAGTCATCTTAATGGAAGTGAAGCAAAAATAATCAGGTAAACAGGTTATGGTTCATTAATAATTGTCAAGTAAAGTAGAAAAAAAGGAAAAATAAGAAGTCAGACACTTCCAGTACTGAATTCTTTCTGGTCTCTAAAATAAATCATTTCACAGAATCACAGAATGGTTGAGGTTGGAAGGGTCCTCTGGAGGTGGCCTTTAGCTCAAACAGGGTCACCTAGAGTTGGCTGCCCAGGACCGTGTCCAGACATCATCAGGATATCTCCAAGGATGGTGACTCCACAACCTCTCTAGGCAACCTGTGCCAGTGCTTGGTCACTCTCACTGTGAAAAAGGTTTCCTTCTGTTCAGCAAGACACTCCCATGTTTTGGTTTGTGCTCACTGCCTGAGGTCTTGTCACTAGACACCTCTTGAAAAAGTCTGTCTCTGTCTTCTTTACAGCCTCCCTTCAGATATTTGTACACATTGACATGAAATGTCCTGAGCCTTCTGTTCTCTGGTCTCAATAGTCCCAGCTCTCTCAGCCTTTCCTCCTATGGGAGATGCTCCAGCCCCTTCATCATCTATGTGGCCCTATGCTGGACTCTCTCCAGTAGTTCCATCTCTTGTACTCTTGCAGCCCAGAACTGGACACAGTACTCCAGCGGTGGCCTTAGCAGTGCTGAGGAGAGGGGAAGGATCATCTGCCTTGATCTGCTCTCGGAATTCCTTCTTATGAAGCCCAGAATACTGGTGGCCTTCTTTGCCATGAGGGCACACTGCTGTCTCATGTTCAGCTTGCTGTCTGCCATTCACCCCCCACCTAAGTCCGTTTTGCAGATCTGCTCCCAGCATGTACTGATGCATCAGGTTATTCCTCCCCGGGTGCAGGACTTTGCACTTTCCTTTGCTGAGCTTCACGAGGTTCATTATGGTACATTTCTCCAGCCTGCTGAGGCTCCTCTGGATGGCAGCACAACACTTTGGTGTATCATCCACTCCTCCTGGTTTTGTGTCATCAGCAAACTTGCCAAAGGTACACTCTGCTCCACAGTGCAGACCATTAATGAACGTATTGAAAAGGATTGGATCCAGTATGGACCTCTGTGGTAGACCACTAGTTACTAGCCTCCAACTGGAGTTTGTATCACTGATAACCATCCCCTGAGCTCTGCTGTGCAGCCAGCTTTAAATCAACTTCACTGTCTGCTCATCTAGACTGTGCTTCAACAGCTTGTCTATGAGGATCTTATGGAAGACAATGTCAAAAGCCTTACTGAAGTCAAGGTGGATAAATATCCACTTCTTTCCCCTCATCTACCAAGCCAGTCATTTAATTGTAGAAAGTTGCTAGGTTTCTCAAGCATGACTTCCCCTTGGTGACTCCATGCTGACTGCTCCTGATCACCCCCGTGTCCTCCATGAGCCTGGAAATAGTTTCCCAGATTAGTTGTCTGAGCACCTTCTCGGGAATCCAGGGGAGGCTTACCAGTCTGTGGTTCCCTAGGTCCTCCTTCTTGTTGTTTTTGAAGACAGAAGTGACATTTGATTTCCTTCACTCTTCGGACACCTCTCCCAATAGCTATGATTGTTTAAAGGTTATCAAAAGTAGCCACAAATGTTTAAGAATTACCAAGACTAGCCTCACAATGACATCAGCCAGCTCCCTCAGTACTCTTGGGTGCCTCTAATCAGGGTGCATGGACTAATGTATGGCCAGTTTGCTCAAGTATTCTTTGACTCAATCCTCTTCAAACAAGGGTGCAACTTCTGTGCTCCAGACTTCCCCCCAGTCTCTGGGACCTGGGATTTCTCAAGGCTGGCCTTGCTCGTAAAGACTGGAGCAATGGCAGCATTCAGTACCCCAGCCTTTTCCATGTCCTGTATCACTAAGTCTCCTGCCTCATTTAGCAATGGGCCCACATTTTCTCTAGTCTTGTCTTTGCCACTTATGTATTCAGAGAAGCCCTTTTTGCCTGTGCCATCTCTTGGCAGATTCAGTTCCAAGCAGGTGTTCAAGTCTTACTGGCAAGACCCCTCCTTATGCAGCCCAGCATACCATTAGACTTCTTTGCCAAAAGGGCACAGTGCTGGCTCATGTTCAGCTCACTGTCTACCATTACCACCACATCCTTCTCTGCAGAACTGAGATGGGTCACCCACAGAAACACTGCTTAGGGGCCTTGCAGGCTGAAAAGGGTCAGTCCCTCCATCACCAGAGGAGTCATTATGGGGTGCAGGACAAGAGCACTTAATGGTGCCCAAACATTACAGAAAGATACTGTTCAGGGGATTGTGGAAATGTGTGAGGCTCATCCTAGGATGTCTAAGGGAAGATCCAAAGGTGGGAGAATGGGACGGGTCCATCTGGATGGGGGAGGAAGTGGCATGGAAAGAGAAAAGGAAAATCATGGGGTCATGGGAAAATTCAGGTTGGAAAAGATGCCAGGAGGTCTCCAGTGAAGCCACCTACTCAAAGCAACATCAACCAGAAGGTGTGACAATGTGGTTCAGGGCTTTCTCCAGCCTGGTCTTGAGAAGCCCCAAGGATGCAGACAGCACAGCCTCTCTGGACACCCTGCTCCACTCTGGACTGTTCCCATAGGGAAAAACATTGCCCATTCTCTCCAGTGTGAACTTGTCTTGTTTCAGTTGAGGCCTGCTGCCTCTCATCCTACCACCATGCACTGCTGTGGGGAACCTGGCTCATTTTCTCAACATGCAAGCTGTAGCCCTGCTGCAGAGATCTGCTCTGAGCCCTCACCTTGCAACCTTTCTGCTGATGATGGGCAAAAGAGATGTCTCCATGCTCCTCAGAGTCATTGACTGCTTGCAGTGTATGCAGGACATGGTCCTTTGCTGCTTGCTGTCCCCCATGGCCTCTTCCACAGAGCCGCTTTGGTACATGCCCAGCTCTGAGAGTGACGGGGCTGGGCTGTTGCTGGACCAGACCAAACCACAGGGACAGATCATTCCAGACTTGGTCACTAGGGGTGGTAAGACTGCCTATGTCTTGGGAAGCCTTGTAGGCACAAACCAAGGAGAACTGTGCCTTGCCTTTCCTTGTTGTTTTCAGTTTATCTTCTGTGTCAGTGCCTGTGTGTTTATATCCCTTGCAATGGCTTGTAAGGAAAATACAAGTTTGGATAGTTGGTGGATTGATCCTTTCTTAAACCATCGCAAGCATTTTTTGTTCAGGGATACTCAGTGCCTCTGCATCTGTGTGCAACTTCTCATGATGGCGAGACTAGCCAAAGCTACTCATTGTGGATTTACCACAGACTTCTTTCTGGAAACAGGCTGTCTATGTTTCCCCTTCAACACAGGCTCTCAAGTACTGCTCCTGAAATCCCGTTCCTCCAGAGCTTTTGCCTGTGGAAAAATTGTGCTTTGCTTGAATGTCAGTCTGCTGGATTGCTACTAAAAACCCAGGATGCTTGGGGGTTGGACATTCGCAGTCCTGAGAGAGATCAAACCAAGGCGTGTGGATCAACAAAAGGGCCTCAGTCCCCTGGGACGGGTTTTGTGACCCAGAAAGCGTGTAGCCAGAAGAGCAGAGCAAGCCCCCTCCTGCCTGCCAGCCACAGCCACGAGGACTTGGGCTGGAGGAGTTTCAGCTACTGTTTTAGAGAAGTGTCAGGGAAAAGCTGAGACTAGTGTCTAAAGAATGACCAGGACCATCTGGGTGCGGAGGCACCAGCAGGAGCAGCTGCTGGTCAAAGGCCTTGGACACCACTGCCCTGGTGCTTGAAAGTGGGAAGCAGGCAAAGCAGGAGGAAAACATCTTCTGTTGCAGCAATTAACATTAAATAAAATCATCATACACTCCTAGAAATAAAAAGCATCTGGCTGTTTATTGCAGGCAAAAGAGGTCAATATGCAGGAGCCTCAGCAGCACCATGCCGAAGGGGATGTAGGGTGCAGCAGTAGGGCCAGCCAGGTGCTGCCCTGCGCTCCATGGTGTTCAATCCCAAGAAGTGCTGGCTGTGGGAGCCTCCTGGGAAGTGGCATTTGAGGCTTTGGCTTGGTGAAGAGCAGCAGCCCAACAATGCAGGTGAGGGAGCTCTGGTGACACCCTCAGTGCCAACAGAGCACCCTGACTTGGCTCCTTTGATGGTTGTCAAGGGGGAAGGATATGCCCTTTGTCACCAGAGGGAAAGCCCAAGAGATGACAGAGTAGTTGAGGTTGAAAAGGATATCTGGAGGTCAGCATGTTCAAGTCCCCTGCTCAAGCAGATTCACCTAGAGCACGTTGCCCAGTACAACATGTGGAGAGCATAGGTCTGTGTAAAAACCCAGCAACAGTTGGAAACAATACTGAAAATAATTTTATGCTGTTTAAATGTTAAAAAATGAAAGTTTTCAATGGTAAAGAATTTTCAAGGTTCTGGCTAAAGTCACAAAACCTGACCAATGAGATGGTGAGGGGTTCTGGGTGCTGAGGGAACAATCCTCAATAAAATTGCTAGTGATCGGGTTTTGGTGGTTTTGGTGGAATGAGGGTAAAGTTCCTTTCTGAAGTTTCTTTCCTGAAAGTTTCTTGGCAAACTGTGGATGTGTGTAGACTGAGGAAGCAGGTGTGACCATCCCAACTGAAGGCCAGATCATTTCTTTGGACTACAAAATGTATTAAGAAAACACTGAGGTTTTATTTCCTTACAGTAGTCCTGGGCAGACCAAGCAAGAAACTGGAAACATGATAACTTTTTTACCTCTTTCAGGTTTGATTTAAATCCCTCTGCAAACCTGGCTGTGAATGTAATGTTCTTGCTCATATTTTACCTTCCATATTGTCTCTTAGCTTTATCTTTTCTCTTTTTTTTCCCCTAATAAAACTGTGACCTAATTAACTTTTGCAGAAGTGGAGTAATGAAAGCTTAAATCTAGAAGACAAAGTTGTTAGACAGATACAGATGCTTAAATGCATTTTAGGCACTGAGGTTCATCAACCAGGTGTCATATAAATTTATAATATTTTACCTCTGTTTCTGAATTCTGTAAATTATGCTTCCCACCTAAAACTTTATACTGGTGAAACATGGTTGTTTTTTTATCTGCTGCTGAACATGCTTATAGCAGCCTGCCATCAATTCTTTAGGGCCATCTCCCCATTTCTTCTTAGTCAGTAAGTATGCTTAAAGCTTGCTTGAAACACTTTCCTTTCTCTCTTCCCCTTTGAAAAGCAAAACTAGTTGGACAATGACTTTTTTGTGCAGCTGGTACCACCTGCTATTATTCCACAGCTGACTAGCTATAACACACATACAATATGGTGAAGACTTCATCCTAAATTTTCTGTACATATTCAAGTATTTAAGCCCCTTTTTGTCACTTTGGAAATGCTCTATCTAACTGGAAAATAGATTATTTGTGAATATGTATGAGGCTCCCTTACTCAAACTAATTTAGGTTAATTCAGGAAAAGCAGATGGTTTCTTCACCTGTGCATCACAAGCAGTCTGACTGTGTGCTTGTTCCTTGCACTGACATCAAGACTTCCAGAGTACTCGTGTGGCCTAATTTCTAGATGCAAGTCAGGCTTACGTGCTGAGGTATTTACCTGATCAAAACTGAGATGTGACACTTTCACACTTTAGGACACAGATGTATAAATATGTGCCCTGGAAACTTTTGAATTTAAGCAATGAAGTACCTATGGAATTTAGGCAAAATAACTGACAGCTGATAGAGGGTTTTCAAAGTCAGTTAAAGACTGGGATGGCTCACATTGCTCACCATTACACCTCATTTGGCTAAATCCACTTTTGGGGTTTTTTTGGGTCTAGCCTAGATGCATAACTCCATGTCAGTTCATAAGAACAGTTTAATAAACTGTGATGAAGAAAGTAATATAGGATTCCCTTGCCAATATTAGTAACAAGAACATCTAGGTGGTTATACTGGCTTTTGTAGAACACATTCTCAGCAATCTAATTCTTCACAGGTAATATAAATTTAAAAAAACATCAGGCATCCTGTTACGTGTATACATGACATATACATCATGCAAGATGAAGTGTAAAACCACCCTTTGAGTCTAATCCCCAGCCTGAAGCCCTAACAGGTAACTGTACTGAAACTGATTTTTCTGACACCCAGAGTATGCCTTAAGTATTTAGCTTGATTAGTGTATGTGTTAATTTTTTAATGCTCTATGTTTATAATTTTTCTGCTCTAGAAATGTTTAATTTTACAAAACAAAATAACATAATAAAAATAAAAAGTGGATATGATATTTCAGAAGTGTAAATTAATTAACAGTACATCAAAAGTTGTCAAAAGGATCATGATCAAAGTGTTATTACAAAGTGCTGAACTTACTCTGATTCTATTTTTGTGAATAATGGGAGTCAGGATATTAAGCACAGGTTCCTAATTAATTTGTCAGTAAAGTTTTAAAAATCAATCAAAAGTCATGAGATGTCAATGACAGTGTCGTGGTTTGGGCCAGATTGGCCCAATCCGATGGAACGACAGATGCTCTCTCTCTCTCCTGCTCTGCTCAGGAGACAGGAAAGAGAGGGGAAAGAAAAGAGAGAAGAAGAGAGACTTAAGTGTTTAATAGGAAATGAAATATACAAAGCCGTAACAAGCTCCCAGGATGAAAATCACGTCACCAGCAGGCTCAGGGGAAGTCCCAGACTGGACTCAGTGACGGACAGGAACTGGATTCCGGATCTGGAGTCAGGATCAGGATCAGGATCAGGATCAAAGGTAGATGCAGAGACCGAGTCCTCCCAGGACGCCGGCCATTGAAGAAAAAGAGGCTGACCCTTTGATCCCTCAGCTTATATACTGAGCATGAGGCAGATGGGATGGAATACCCTTGTTGGTCAGTTTTGGGTCACTTGTC
>VFFE01007167.1:1944639-2083812 GCA_008921705.1 Burhinus oedicnemus | reverse complement strand
GATTTTTCTGACACCCAGAGTATGCCTTAAGTATTTAGCTTGATTAGTGTATGTGTTAATTTTTTAATGCTCTATGTTTATAATTTTTCTGCTCTAGAAATGTTTAATTTTACAAAACAAAATAACATAATAAAAATAAAAAGTGGATATGATATTTCAGAAGTGTAAATTAATTAACAGTACATCAAAAGTTGTCAAAAGGATCATGATCAAAGTGTTATTACAAAGTGCTGAACTTACTCTGATTCTATTTTTGTGAATAATGGGAGTCAGGATATTAAGCACAGGTTCCTAATTAATTTGCCAGTAAAGTTTTAAAAATCAATCAAAAGTCATGAGATGTCAATGACAGTTTAACCAAAAAGTAATTCTGAAGTTAAGTAACTGTTTAAATACTTGGTAAAACAACTGAAATTAAAATTACTTTTCTCAGGCTTGTTATTTATTTACAGTACTTTTTCACTCAGTCATGTCAATTTATAGATACTTATGTGTAAGTAACATATTCTGCCTCTGTTAACATAAACGTGACTTATTTGTTCATCTGAAATCTAACAAGTTCATTAATATAAACCTTCATTATGCCAGCAAAATAGATCAGCTTGCACTTTCATTTTGTACATACAGCTATATATTTGTCATTATTTAAATTATTAATTTATTACATGTACGAAAGTAATACTAGAATCCTTGTAGACATCACTCTTATAATCAAGTCCTTTTAACATGAGGTTGAACCAGATTAAAATTCATGCCCTTTTTTAGTAGAAGTTAGGCAGATTTTTATTTTCATGAACATTATTGGAATATCAGTTTTAGATACTGTCAATTAAAGGATACCAACTTTGTATTCTATTTTGATAGGTTTGTTAGCAAAGCGGATACAGAGATACTGGAATCACTTGGGGGTTCCAGTTCATAACAAATAATTATACTGTGATTAATTTTTCATGGTTTGATATCACAACTATGTTTTTTGAGGGAATCTCAGGGCTGAGTGGGATTTTGTTCCTTTTTTAAAAAAAAATTTCCTTCTAGTCTAAATAAACTGGTCAGATCTCTCACATAGCTATTAGATGACAAGTCCTAATTTTAGCACATACACCTGCAAGTTAGCACCAGCTGAGAATGTAATCCAAATGTCTATAGATATTATTGGTTTTGATCTTGAAAAGCAGCTACAAAGTGTGTCCCCCCACGAATGGTACAGAGGGTGCAACTCATCTGATTGAAAGTACACATTGAAAAATGTAGCTAGGCACCTCTTCCCAAACAGACATCATTCTATACAAGATGGATTTCTTTCCTGAAGTGGTTCAGATCTTGTAATGACCTTTTAACAGAAGACCTTTTCTAGAAGAGTCCTGGTTGAAGGAGAAGGAAGAAAAAAGACTGAAGAGATTCTTGTGTTGTTGTATGGCCACAAGTCCTGCCTGAAAAACGTAGTGGTCTTCTGTGATGGAGGGACTACCTCAGTGGACAAGGGAAGAGCTGCGGATGTCATCTCTCTGGACTTCTGTAAGGTCTTTGGACACAGTCCCCACAACATCCTTCTCTCTAAATTGGAAAGATATGGTTTTGATACATGTTCAGTGGATGGTCGCATCCAGAGGGTAGTGGTCAATGTCCAGATAGAGATCGGTGATAAGTGGTGTCCCTCAGAGGTCTGTTTGGGGCAGTACTGTTTAATATCTTCATCAGTAACATAGACAGTGAGCCTGAGTGCATCCTCAGCAAGTCTGCAGACAACACCAAGCTGAGTGGTGTGGCTGACACATCTGAGGGACAGGATACCATCCAGAGGGACCTGGACAAGCTAAAGAAGTGGGACCATGTGAACCTCATGAGGTTCAAGGCCATATGTGTTGTCCTGCACCTGGACTGGGGCAACCCTCAGTATCAATACAGGCTGGGGGATGAAGGGATTGAGAGCAGCCCTACTGTGAAGAACTTGGGGGTCCTAGTGGATGAAAAGCTCAACATGACCTGGCAACGTGTGCTCACAACCCAGAAGGCCAACTGTACCCTGGGCTGCATCAAAAGAAGCATGGCCAGCAGGTCTAGGGAGGTGATTCTGCCCCTCTAATCTGCAGTCTGATGGCACCTCACCTGGAGTACTGTGTCCAGCTCCGGGGTCCTCAGCAGAAGAAAGACATGAACCTGTTGGAGCATGTCCAGAGGAGGGCCACAACAATGATCAGAGGGCTTGAGTGCTTCTCCCATGAGGACAGGCTGAGAGAGTTGGGGTTGTTCAACCTGGAGAAGAGAAGGCTCTGGGGAGACCTTATTACAGTCATTCAATACTTAAAGAGGCTTATAAGAAAGATGGGGACAAACTTTTTAGCAGGGCTTGTTGCAATAGGACAAGAGGTAATGGTTTTAAACTGAAAGAGGGAAGATTTAGACTAGATAGAAGGAAGACATTTTTTACAATGAGGGTGAACAGGTAGCCAGAGAGGTAGTAGATGTCCCATCCCTGGAAACATTCAAGGTCAGGTTGGACAAGGCTCTGAGCAACCTGATCTAGTTGATGACGTTCCTGCTCATTGCAGATAGGGTTGGACTAGATGACCTTTAAAGGTCCGTTCCAACACAAACTATTCTATCAATCTATGATTCTATGCTTCTATGGTTGTATGCGGTATGGATGTTATGGGGAACTGAGGGGAGATAATTTTTCAGGGAAATATGGAGGGATGCATCTAATGCAACAATCAGTATGCTAGATAGAGGTTTGTGCCATGTACATGTGGACCAAAGAGCTGCCCCAGAATCTCAGGCTGCCCATATGCTTCTTTCAGTGTCTGCAATGGTTGGGCTTGAGGAGCCAAAGGCTTTCTGCACACAGGTAGATGCTGTTAATAAATAACAACCAAATACCACAGACAGATTTTTTTTTTTTTCCATATTATAAATTTTTCTTGTTTGTATTTCTTAAGCAATGTTGCCACATTTTCATTAAGCTGCATAAAACAGGCATTTAGGATGACTGAACATGCAAACTGATCAGGCTCTAGGCATGTTTTTCACAATGCAAGAAACAGCTGAGTTTCACAATTCGAGTGAGTGTGTGCACTACAGTTTTAGTCTTCCTGTACTACCTTTCCCTGGAGATTAAATCAATTTAGAAGCAATCCACAGAGAATGCAAAAGATACATCTGCAGTGGAGTCATTGTAGAGCTGTATGTATCTCTTTCCTGTACCTGTGATGCATCTGATTATGGCAATAGATCAGTCTGAGCACTTGCATAAGCTGAATTAAGAGCTGCCTCACCCTACTGTCCTCATGAAAGAGCAGGTATGGCTTTTAAGAGTCAAACAAAACTAAACCCCTACCTGAGCATTGGTGCTCACTGAAAGATCTCTTATTCATATGTTAAAAGTGAAGTACATCCATGGTGGAGATAAAATCTATGACCTGTTTTCCCAGAATGAAAATAAAATAATTTCAAAGTATGTGAAGAAAGTTGCAGTAAAATAAGATCAATGTAAATAAAAAAGAAGATCTGTTAACTGAAACTCATGGCTTATCAAAAGTACACAGAAATCAGAGCATATCAGCACAGTCCATTTGTGTCAACAAAGCTATCTGATTCATATTACCTGAAAATCATTTTAGATTAATTCATTTAGTTTTGAAAGATTTATTCAAAAAGTCAGTTAACAGTTAGTGGAAAATGACTTGAAACCCTTTCTCTTCTAAATGTCTCCATCTGTTGATGTCTAGTTAGGCTTTGCATTTTAGCATATTGTTCTTGTAATAGACTCAGAATATACCCTAATACAGTGCCAGATGGCCTGACGATTAGGTCACACATTGGAGATATGGCCACAATTCTCTTAGGAGAACCAACATGTGTTTTACATTTGTCACAAACTGGTGTAAAACTACACTACTTGCAGTGAAGCTGGTGCTGTCTTCCTCCATACTCTTACACCTCTGCAACCCCATAACATAGATACCAAAAGTACGTATGTGGCCTTGTAATGATTAGCTCAAGATAATAATAGAATTGTATCCTTATACGGTCCAGTAAGTATTGAGCTCAGTCTACTTTATATATTACCTGTAGCACAAACGATCATTATTAGACTGAGCCAAACAGGCAAGAGAGGTGAATAAACATCTAATTTGTCTATCATGATGGAGTTTGAAAGTAAGCTACGTAGTATTTTACAAACATTTCAGGCATGTCCAGATGCCATTCATTGCAAATACTTCCATAACTAGGTGGCAAAATTGTGGAGTATTTTAGGATTTCAATTTGGGATTTCTGTGCTTGTAGTGCATAATTTCGATGACTAAACCTCAGCTAAATCCTTTCTGTTGATCTGGCTGTTGAAATTTACTGAGAAAGAAAAAAAGACTGACATTTTTAGAAGCTGCAAATTAAGAAGGACAGACTAGTTCGGGTAGGCATAAACCACAAATGCATGTCAGCTCTTACTCTGTGAATGATACTTTGCTCTTCAAGCTAATTATGAAATGAGCATCTAAAGATGATATTGTCTCAACCTTTATGACTAATGTATTTGAACATTTATAGTCCTTTTGTGCTGCACCAGGACTCTGACCTCTCTGTGCCATTAGCCAGTCTTACAAGTGACTGATGAGACGTCAGTCTTTGTCAACCCAGAAATAAGTTGGTTCTTGACAATGGGGTTTTCTCATTGATTAAATTGTCATGGTGTATTCACAGCCTAAATGCTGCCTTCTGGTCACTGTCCTTTTCTTGTGTGGAAAATGACCTTTGTGAATAATTACATGCCGCAGATGTGTCAAAATGAGGAGGAAGCAGCAATCCAAAGTAATAACACTGTAGGAACTATTTGTCCCCTGATTATCTTGTAAATTCTAGGGGGGCAGGGGAGAAGGAAAAAAAGTACCTGAAATATTTTTCACCAATGTGTCACTGAAAGGTAATTTAAGACACCTTTAGGAAATTTTATTTGTACTTTGTATTCTGCTTTAGAAAATATTAATGATTGGCTCGTATTGCTTGTAAGGATAAGTACATGCTGAGGTCTAGGTAATTTTTGAGCCACAGGTCCAGTCATTGTGACAGTAGGTCTGGTTTTTAACTACCTTTATGCTCCTATTTGTAGAGTTATCAAAGAGTTACAAGTAATTTCTAATTTGGGGACTACTATATTTTATGCCAATATGGAAAACCCCCTAAAAGTCATAACACTGGGTGGGAATTTCTGGAGTGTAGTGTCTTCTGACTGCACTCCAGCATGCTCCAATTTATCATCATCTATGCTGTAGGACTTAAATGGGATACCACTGAAATGATACAAAAGTTCTTCTTCTACCTTGCTGCATTGTCAAAACTCAGAACTAGGCAAAACTTTACAACTAATAATTCTCTTAAAATAGTTAATCAGATGCAATGAAAGGCTTTCCTTGCAACTTTGTTGACTTAACAGAAACTTATCAAAAACGAAGCAGATGGGTTTGTTGGAAGGCTTGCATGAACGCCTGTTTTTCTGTCAACTCACATACCAGTCAAATGACTGACACGTGGTTTCTCTGGCTCCTTGAAATCCCACCTGTTTGGGTGTGGGCTGCCCAAGTGCCTTGGAGCTCTGGCTAACTTATAGTACAACTGGTACAATACAGGAATGTCACGGCTCCATGGATAACCTAAGCTGCCTGGTTTCCTGGTCAGACCGTTTCTTGGCTGACTATCTGTTTTTCTGGATCTCTGCCCAGAAAACAGGCATAGTCCCAGTTCCCCAGGCTAGTCGGACAGATCTAGATTGCTGGCCTACAAATGATAGAAAATGCATACTCTGCTTTCTCTGAAACAAGTTCTTCTCAAAATATTATTTTTACTATAAATTCACCTTTTACATTCTTCATTCTGATTCATAATGAAAAAATGGCCCAAATTCTAAAATTTCTACAGTATGAAAATTCCAGTTCCAGATTCAAACAACATTTCAAAAAGTAAAGGAATTGATTGCAAGAGGCAAAAGCTAGAATCAAATAAATAATCAAATCCAGATGAAAATTAAAGGCATTTTTATTTAGGAATGGAAATCACAAATATTCCTATAAATGTGGAGGAAAAACCCAGAGTTGTAACCTAGCTGTAACTGCAAAGAGTCCCATGGTAACTGTGTAGTGACAGTTCATGAGTCTTACAGGGTACGGCTTCTCCAGAAGGTGATATGACCATTCCTCAGAATCATGCTGGGACAGAATTTTGCATGCAGTTGTGAAACAAATATATAACTAGATACGAGCTCCATTTCCTGTAGTCTCTTTATATCTCTTCTTGTCTCCTATGTCTCTTCTTGTCTCATAACCAAGCAATATATGAGATCCAATTACCTCATCCTAATGTTGCATGGCTGTATTGGGGGTTCTGCAGTCGTTTTGTGCATTCCTGTAGCTTTACTCTTCCTGTCTTTCAATGGAGAGCAAATTCTTACAGATAAATAATGCTAAGATCCTGTTAAAAGAATATTGCTCTCAACAGTTCAAATAGAATTTTAAGCCCCCATCTGTGTATGCGCAGCAAAAGATTTTTTTTTATCTTTTTGTTTAGAACATACCACTAATTCCCCAAATTTATGTGGCTCTCTATTTATATGGATATGGATATTGGTTTGCATATGTAAACATGCAGCTAAATAAAGAAGTGTGCATTATGTTAACAGAAGCAGACTCATAAGTGCTTTTTAAAACATCTAACAGTTTCTTCATATGCATATGATGCCTCTGCTTGCACAAGCCACAGACAGACATAGACATCAACACACGCCATTGTCGCATGGATCGAACACCGCTAAAGTAATTCTTTCTGTTCTGCCATAAATCTTAGGCCAGGCTATATATTTATTTCTCAGAGAACAATGTAGGTCACAAAACATCTTAAGAATTTACCTCATTCAGAATCCAAGACAGAAAGCAACCCTCTGGCTTATTTTGGACTATCGTCTGCTTGAAAGATACACTGAAAACTAACAACAATATACAGAACATGATCATAAACCCTAATATTTATTCTTATAATTTAAAAGAAAAAAAATAATATGCTATAAAGCGACTGAATGACAAAAAGTATTACAGTAGGTTTTTATTTTCCTGATCTTCTGATTGCTGGCTAAATTTGTAAATAAATATTCTTCTTGTAAATTAAAGTTTTGGGGATAAAAAATGAAAACAATTAAAGTTGAGGTGTTGCCTCATTGATTTTTTAGTCCGTGGTCCGCTGAGTGAGGGAAAGTATTCAGTCAGTCAAGCATAAATGACAAGGACATATATATGCTATTTAGTTAATGTGAACTTGAAATTTTACTATGATCCCATGTTTTCTATTTTGTCTGTGTGGCACATAGATTAATTCATGCAGTTTCCATCTGTGTGAAATGGAGGAGTTATACTGGTGACAAAACTTTAACACAGTCTGGTGGATAGAGCCTCTTCGACCTCTTCACCTGCATATAGTTTTCTGATCCAGCCCTGGCTCCCAGGGACGACAATGCAAATTACGCTGTTTCCAGATTTGACTAGTTGCTGATACACTTGCCCTTCTAACCTTCACAAATACTTTGGGGAGGGTGAGGGGGTAGCGGGGTGGGACTCAGCACTGTCTGTTCCAAGGCTGCCATCAGCTTAAGTCTTCAGACCCTGCTGGACTCATAAGGCTGGTGAAAAGTTCATCTTAACTAACTTGTATCAGGGACAGAAGTTCAGAGATTAGTCGACATGTAGGACAGGACACTGAAACTCTAGTCTTGGAAAGAGATGCATCAGGGTTATGGAAAAAGAGGAAGAGGGCAGGATTGTGAGCCATTAGGTGCAAATACTACCTGAATCCTCATGTACCTGAAGGCTTTGTGTTGCCTGCCTCCACAATACCCCTAAGGACAAGCAGGACCTGGCTGTCTGTGTCCCCTACTACTTAGGTTACCAAAAGCATAGGAAGTATCAGGAATTTATCTGTAACTTAGATGCAGTTCCTGGAGGTTTTGATTTAGTTTAAAAAATTTAATTTTATGGTGAAAGTGATGTGTTCTTTCCTGCCTTTCTGAATATTGTTGGTATAGCACTTTCTTTTCCTGTGCGGCCAATGTCTGTGTGAAGTCAGGTAGAGCCTTGTAGAAGTAGTATACTGGTTGTATTATTCCTGTCATCATTGAAAGATGGATCTAAATGAACGATGTGTAGGTGAAATAAACAGAATTAGAGCAGCAATTCTAGAATGGCTATCACTGTGGAAAGGTACCGGCGCTGGGTCGGTAGCCTTCGTGAAAAAAAATGATTGCTTCTGTCAATTATGTCTGAGCCCACAATATGAAAGATCACAGTCTTTGGCATCTACTGGCCTGTGATGGGCAGGCAGGAAACAGTGCTGCATTTGTAAGGACAGAGAGAAAATAATCATTCATATGCATTCATATCTAGATGGTTTAATTCTACATATGTGATATTGTGAGAGATAAGTCTATAATGCCAAGCCCAACTGCCTTATTTGGGATTGCCTGACCCTTTCCCATAAAGGGGCTAGACTGTGGTCCTCTCCAGTTCAAACCTATAGAAAGAGCAGCAAAGAGCAGCCATCGCTGTGCAATGATTGCAACATGAATGCTGAATGGATCTGCTGGGCATCTCTTTCAGGAAGCAAGTGGGAAGCAGACAAATCCAAGGTAGACTGTTCTTGTTGAAACATACAGAATGATGGGATGATACTTGTGCAGCAATGGCAGTCTGTCCAGTGTGCAGAGTGGACACAGCTATCTAGTCCTAAAGGTCTCAAGACTCTGGAGTATTGCATGTAAATATTTAGATTTATCAAAGTGAGTGTTTGTCCAGCAAACTATTATGTGTTCAGCATAATTACCTAAGATAGTAAAGAGGTAGCCTAAGTTATCTAGGAAAAAAGTCAAAAGAAGAAGGGGTTTCTGCAAGCAGAATGTTCAGCAAGGTTAACTTAGGTGACCTTCTGTCCATTCAGGCCTTTCTGTTGATGATGATCCAGTCTGACCTGCTCTCTGCTGAGAAGACTGTAGTCATGACCTTGATCACTCTGCAAAAAGTAGCACTCATGCCACAGTAGTTCTCTACTTCTGACATGGTCTGACATGGAGTTCACTCAACTATCCATGTAAATGTGAACTGCAGCAGAACACTAAGTCCATGTTACCAGAATAAGTAGATCTGCACACCTTGTGCAGTGACAAAATTAGCCACCTAAGTAATATTTTAACTAATCAGGGATGCACCTAAGAAATAGCACATTTACAGAGTAGACATTCCCAGGTATATTTGGACCTGACTGTTATTCAGAAGGAAGTTTTTAAGGACCTAAATCCCCCCCTTATGCAAGATATGGCAAGATCAGATCCAGTCATCTGTTTACTCAGAAAAAAATAATCAAGAAAAAAACTAGAAAGCCTTGTCAGAAAAAAGGAAAAATTAAAATGCTGAGAAAAAAGGATGAATCTGTACAGAGTGATGTAGTTGGGGGAAAAAAAAGAGGGAAAAAGCCCAGCTTATTTGAAAGTAATAGTCAATTAATTTAGATATTGTGAAGAAAAAAACACATTTACTAGAATTATTAGAGGTTATATGCAAAGGTCAAATTAAATCTAATCTTATGAAGCTTTCTGTAATCTAATTGTATTCACTTCTGTAGCACATAAAGTATTTGTCCAGCTTTTGGATGCAGATTGTATATTATCGTTGAAGCATTATTAAATGAAATCGTAATTTGACAATCACATTGAAAAGATCTGTAAATATTATTTTCTATGACTTGTATGGAATATGGATATAACACACACTAGTCTTATTTATCAATTGAACATTAAAATACTGAAGTCAGCTAACATTTTCTTAGTAGCAAATGATGTTGTATGGCTCAAGGTCTAGCTTTAGCTCTACGCTTATAATTTACCTACTCACAAGAAATGTAAAGTTATTAAATTCTGTAGTCCAACCCTCCGAAAATTAAATGGAACTTTCATACCAGTCATTTGTTGCTACGAGTCATTTATGGGAGTCTTAAAAGACTAAAAGCTTTTCTTACTGATTATATGCATAAGCTGCATATAGACTATTTACACATGAAACACTGATTCAAATATATTTGATGATCTTCTTTCAGAAAAATATGTGTATTGGAGTTCTGTGACTGAGGAAGGCTTAAAAATATTTGTGTTCTCATTTGCACTGCTGCAATTTGGCAGCTGCTCTAGCAGTAGTGCTTTAAAAATTATATGCAAGTAATTCATTGCTTCCTCTTCCTGTGCATTTTAATACATTCCAAAGGTTCTAATTCATCTTCATGCCTATCAATAAATATTTCACTAAATCTAAATGCTGCATTAGCAACAATGTGCTTTTACTACATCTGTACTTCAAGCATAGAGGAGCTGAACTGTTTGGGTGACATATAGGTACAATGCTCTACAGATTCAGTAGGTTACTATATTTCATAGAGGCTAAGAATAATACTTCTTGTTTTCAAAGGAGACTGTTCTTTAGTCTTTAGTCATTAGTATCCTAATTGATATTTATTTTATTATTACATCATTCCCTAAATGCCACTATTTTTCCATATCCCTGAACCCTAAAATAAGTGAAACAAGACACATTCCTTTGAAATTATCTTTACAGGAACAAGCTCTGGTTCTAGAATATTTCAGAGCAGTGTTTCTTCTTTGATTCTTATTTGTATCATACCTGAACCAACTATAATCTCATCTTTATCACGATTCAGAGAAATATTGATTATAATATTTTGCTTAAGAATGAATTTTTTTCCTTTTCAGAAGGTCATAAACCAGCTAGAGGTAAGACAATCACATTTCGTAGCTATATCCTAGAGGCATATTGAACTGATTGTAATATCTCTTGTCATACCAACATAAGAAAGAAAACAAAAAAAGAAAATGTAATGGAAAAGGAAGTAAGGTGGAGTACATAAATGGAAAACTATTTTTTATTCTCAGGGTCAAATTTGGCTTCAAAACACATTTGTTGGTCTACATAATAATAAATGACACTAAAAAAAACCCCAAATAAAACAACAACAATAACAACAGCTATAATAATAATATAATCCAAAACCTTGAAGATGTGAGTTTACCATTTGAGTTGCTGCTGTGATTGAGTGAGTTTTTAGGCTGCATTTATCTTATGGGATACAAGTTGCCCAGTCCTATCTGCCACCAAATAGATGACCATGAGGAAGTCTCCCTTGATATATGGGTCTTCTGCTTTGCAGTGACTGTTGCTCCTAGAGGAAGACTAGCATAAAGAGTAGTGTGGATTTTTTGTTCTTTCTACAGAGGACACTGTTCCCTCTGAGCTACGAAAATCTTTCAAATCACCTTCATAACGGGAAAACTTTGAGAGTTGGAGGGATTGTGATTTGATGGTACAATAAACTTTAGATGACAAGTTTAGTCACAACAAATGGCGTAAGTCCCTTCCTTGCATTACCTTTGAGTTTTCTTGCTCACAGGGCTATGTTGTATGACTATTTGTACTACGCTTTTGTGACGTGTGTTCCCTATTCTTATCACCATGCTGACAGTTATCATTGCTGAAAGTCATGTAGGGCAGTGTCTATGAATAAGAAACTAGCTGATAATATGGTAAGCAAACAAAATAAAGTGTTGTCTCACTGCACAGGAAAAGCAGAAGCATTTAGCTGAATTGCCAGCTACAGTTTGCATCCAACTTCTTCAAGAGACTCAATAAAGTGCTAAAACGTGGTACAACATCATTTTATATATCCATTAAAAGCATCTCTCTCTTTCAATCATGTATTTTTAATAAAGTATATTAACAAATTCAGACAAATATTAAAAAGCCATACGGGTAGAGAAAGCAACTATTCAGAAATGAGAAGAATGAAGACTTTCTAAAAATAAGACAAATTAGTACTATCTGAGATTCAAAATGGGAATGCCATGCTACGTTAACAGTTTAAAAGACAGAGAGGAAATCTGTAGTGGCTTAACAGTGAGTCCTCTGGCTTCTAACTGTGCCAGTTAAAACAAAAGAGGCAAGCATCCTTTTATCACTAGCAGGCATTGGCACAAAAAGTAAAAACAGCTGATTTAAGGCTCTGCTGGTTATTCAACAATGCACATCACGACTGTAAGTATATATATAATGTCCTAGAGGCAAGATCTTCAGAACAATTTAGTGCAACTCATAAAACATAAGCAAATGACATATCTGGAAGGCATGCTCCTGTTAAATGCAGTGCAGGAGGATATTTATTGATCCCTAATTTGTTTTAGTTGCCATAATTACTTCAGTGTTGTATTACCCTATTTCATCTTTGAAGAACGGGCCATAGCCTCACTCTTATTTTTGCTAAGGTCTCCCTGCTGTGTCCATAAAAATGGACCTTCAAGTGGGTGTTGGTGTAATTCACTATAAAAGAGCATTACAACCTCAAATTCAGAAACAGAGAGAAGTAGTGATGTCATTTATTTCTAGAAGGACAAACATACCAAGATATAAGAGAACAGACTGAATTTGCTTCTCCGTACCAGAGAAAAGAAATCATACTAAAATGGACTATTTTCATTCACAGCTGACAAATGATTTGGAGTCACAATACCTGATTGTTGAACAAGAGTAACTGATGTTAGACTGTTTGCTGTTTCTCGTAATTTATCATTTGGTTTATTCATGGCCATCACATTTTGTATAGTTTCTGAACTAAAAATATTTATATAAATGCAGGTTGATATTCAGGATATTTACTGTAACGTGGTAACATATCCATAAAAAAAATAGCTCTTTTATATCATAACATGTGTCCAAACAACGTAATTAATGTTATCCTGCAATACTTAATAGAACGACTGTGTTTAAAGGATAATTCATGAGAATAGAAGACCTATTAATCCTTCATTCTGACTCATCAAGGATGAAAGCTAATGTGTATTTTATAAAAAAATCTCCACAATTAAGAGTAAAGCTCCTGTAGAAATTTTTTGGTTAACATACCCATTAGATTGAACAATGAGAGAACAATTTTTGAAACATAAAATTGAAAATGGTCAGTAAAATTGATTTTTTCCCTGTGGTACTTTTACCCTTAAATTTAAAATCAGTCAAAACCTTCCATTTGTAACACAAATTGTTAAAATTATACCTCTGTATTTTGAATGAAAAGTGAAAATACACTATTATAAAATGTTGATAACATAATATTATCAAATTTTGTTCGATACTTCTCTACCTTTCTGTCTTTCTTTATTGTTCTCATGAATATCTGAGAATTTGGAAGTTATCATCTGGATGCTTTGGACACCAATTCAACGTTACACCTGAGCATAATCTCAGAAAATTTTGAAAAGCTGTATATTCAAAAATGCATGTTTTCAAAGACGATTTGGGTTTTGCTATTTATATCTTTACAGGTTAATTCTTACAAGATACATGAAAGAAATATTCCTTGGTTATGTCAAGTTATGTTAATATTATAAACAGGCACTTTGAGGGCCTGTGGGTATCCAAAACTAAAGCAGAACCTCTAAATAATAGATAAAACATCAAAATACTCAAAATGCTCTGCTCTAGCCTAATGGTAGATAGTGGATGGAAAGGTCACTGGACTGAAGATAAGACAGAATGAAATGAATATAAATTAACTTCATGATGCTGAAAAGCAACTTGATTACTAAGATTGTGAGACACAATTCTGTCCAGAAGCTATGTAATGAAGATTAATAAAAGTGGCAGGCTTGAGTCCTGCTTTTTGAAGTTTGAAACACAAGTCGACATTTGACAGATGAATAATAAAAAAAAGATTCATTTGAAACAAGAAGAAATGGCTTTAAATCTTCTGTTTCCTACTCAAGATTTCAAGATGTAATCTAAAAATAGTCTGCCATTAAAGAATTGGTTTATATCTTTCTCTCTCTCTATTTTTACACTCAACGGACGTTTTTTGCAAGGCTCACAGATATGAGAGTCCAGTTGTCCCTTTTTAAAGTTCTTTTTGTTCCTGGGATGATTTTGACTAATAGAGGTCTGCAGGAAAATTGTTACTGCTTTGTACAGTGACTAGAGCTCTTTTTTTTTTCTATTACCTCTGTGTTTTAGATGAAATGGTAAAGTATCTGTTTTACTTGCGTTATACAAGAAATAGTGTTAAAGTAGGCTTGGGCAGATCAGATAACTTGTGCCCATAAAGCTGAAAGCCTCTGGAGATATTTGTTTCTTGAGTGGCTGGGTATGTTGGGGTAATTTGATTGGAGGATTTGTTGTCAGTGGGAGTGTTTGTAGTTGCCTCTAGATAAGTGTTAAAATGTATGCTCTTGTTATTAAATAGAAGGAGCTAGTTTAAAATGCCAAGGTTTTGGCATACTGCAGGAAAGAAATCTTTGTATTGTGAAGCCTTTAAAATAGCTAGAGGGTGAGACAGAAACTATTCCAAGTGACTTTGATAGAAACACAGGAGAATGAATTAAGGCAATTTTTGCTCTCATTTACACCAACATAAATCTGGAGTGACTCCACTGAAATAGATAGCTAATCCCGGACATAATCAAATATAATTTCTTCCTTTTATTATTATCATTAGAAAATAAGTAATAATAATTGTTGTAAGTTATAATTTTGTGGCCTAATGAATTTCTCTCAGGGCTTCCCTTAGGAGTAGAATTTATTGATAATCTGCATTTAGCGATTATAATAGATGATGTGCCCTTTTAAATGACTTTCTTTCATCTGGCCACTTTTCCTTCAACCCTACAGCTAATTCTTTTGTGATCTCAAGTAGGGTTTTATTGTTATAGGGCAACACTGAGGAACCAGCTGACATATCCCTTTCTCCCAGACTGGGCTACAAGGCAATCTCTGTAAAGAAGGCTGTCTGTGCATATGACTTAAGGGTACGATCCAGCCCCATGTTGTTGTTGTTCAGGTTTTACAATGTTCACTATCCAGTTTGCACAACGCATAAGACACACAACACCTGCCCCAAGCATTTTGCAATCTAAAATTAGATATGCCACAGCAAGTAACAAGTACTGATTTTTGTTGCAGTATAAGAGCTGGTGGGCTCATAAAAGAAAAAAAAAGGAAAGAAGAAGTTATTATAATGTTTGTATGGATTTTCAACTCTCAGACCACTTGTAGTTATAGGCATTGTATTAGCTAGTCAAAGGGCTTCCAGTAGCTAAGATAATTTGTCTGGACTAGAGATTGTGGATGCAAATTAAAGAGCACAAGAGGATACTAGAGCAAGAAACCAGTGAGAAGTACAACTTATCAGCACCATTAGATCATTTTAATTACTGTAGAGGACACAATATAGTTTTAACTGTCTTAGCTGCATAGCATTAGGATGATGGCTGATTTAGGAAGTATGGTAAAATATCTGGAAAGACTTTCAAAGGCAGTAACCTGCAATAAATGGGATGCAATTAAAGCTGGGGTCAGTGGGAATTTTCATTTGATGCTATGTAAAAAAATACTCTCTAGCACATTCCAAACTTTTTGCATTGAGAAGTTACGTGGCTTGCTAGAGACAGAATATCAAAAGAAGATGGACAAAAGATCTATATTTTTAGTGTTTACTTTGAAACTAAAACTGAATAACTGTCTGGTATTTGAACAATGCTTTGGAAATGTAAAGTGGTGTTGTGTTTGTGCACAAGGGAGTATTATTACCATGTGCTCCCTTCAGGAAGGATTCACTTGGTTCTTTAGTTAGAGCTAAGAGAAGTCTAAAAAGAGATGAGAACAATAGCTCTAAGTGACCCACATGGTACATTCATCTCAGTTCTGCTTGGCTCCTACATCAACTTTTGCATATTAAGATAGCAGGAACTCTAGTTCATGTGCCAACAAACGCTGAGCATGTCAATGGACTGAGGACCAGCACAGCAGGAGGATGAACTGGCAGTGTGCTTTTTCCTCCAGTTCAGATTCTCCTAACAGTCTATTTTATCTGTTACGATGACTCTTTGCAATAGAAGGTTACCTCTGTCCTGAGGCCAAACTGCAAATGCCCAGTTCAATTCAGTTTCAAGCTATTTTGGAACAATAAAATGTTCTGGTAACCTGGGACTAGTACTGTTTACTCAGTTTATCAAAGGTAATATTATGTCTGGTTAAACAAAACAGAAAGTGGGTGATTTTATAAGCCCCATTTCTATTTTTTGTTAATTCACTTATTGAATTTTCAAGAACTTTTCCTTTCCTGTAGAGCTTAAAACCTGAATGGTAGTAAAAGGAATTTTATAACATTCAAATTAAACTATTTTTTTTCAGAATAAATTGATATCGTTATGAAAAGGCAATGACCTCTGTCTCTCTAGCCAATGGGGATACTGGAGGAATTCATGGTACAATGGAGCCATTGGGTGAAGTAAGTATTGGTGAAAAAGGACTGAAAGACTTGGAAACCTGAGGAGATATATTTTGATCTTCTAAAGAATCTCTAGGTTTTCCTTTTTTTGAATCAGACATGCAAATCTCTCTGCTTTCTTGCCATTGCTTCTCCAATTAGAGACTGCATGTGTAACTTGGAGATAAGTCTAATTTAAACTCATAAAAACTTCATCTTCTGAAATCTCTGTGATATTCATTTGAGTTTTAGGTAGTACATAAATAGCTTTAACCAGTCTCTCTTCAGTGGTACAGCTACTTACTTATTTATTACTCTTTCATTTCTGTTGCACTGCTTTTTGTAAGATTTGATTTTAAACTACTGTCTAACTAGAACAAACAATTATGCAAATGAAAAATTAGATCCTTCAACACTTCAGAGAACTGCTACACATTTAATTGCTACAAGGAACCACAAAGAATCAGTTAATTCCAGAATAATTCAACATCTGCTAACAAATTTAAAGAAGATACTGAATTTACTGTAGATCTGTAAATACTCTGCAACTTGGCAGGTGGTATTTTTATGGAGCAGAGAACAAAACAGAAAAAAAACCAACCCCCAAACAGATGAACCTAATTTTCCTGGGTAAGGGACATTGCTGCAGTATATATATAGAAAATATTATAACCTTTTACGCTTGGGAAGGTTTTGTTGTTGCTGTTGATACCTTTTTTTAAGATTTTATTACAACTTTGGAGCTCATTTCATTTTATGTTACATATGGAATTGTCTGTGCTAAATTTGCTGTCTCAGTGATTCAGGTATCACGTTTCTGACACACTGCAGGAAACATCAGGCAGTTTATTTCCATGGGACATTTTAAAGGGTGTTACAGTCACAGCAGAGCCTGAGGAAAGAGCAAGAGATCTCATGGAAGGCTGCTGATCTCTACAAAGTTCAGTTTGTGTTGCAAAGAATGACGCATGAAACCTTTGCTTGGAAGTGTCGTCTGAGCTAGCACAATTGTTAGATGACAGGCAGCTGCATATTGTATACAAATAGCTGAGAGGCATAACTGCAAGGCAGGATCACTTGGGATCGCAGATGGTAATTCCTGAAACAGGTCATTTATAAGGATGTGCTTTTAACTTTAGATTCCCAGTTTGCTTTCATCTTAAGGCTATAAGGGTTGAGACAAATAGTCTTTGAAGTCTGAAATAAAAATTCAAAACTTTTGAATATTAAAAATTATGTAAAAATATTTTTGTAATGGCTGATCCAGTAAAACCTTAAGAATGTGACCATTTTTATGAAAACACATTGAAGCTGAATTGTTTTTCCCAGTAAAAGGATATAGCTAGTGACCATGGACAGATGCCTTCCATTTTCTGTGCATAAATGATTTGCTAGTCTTATACCTGTCTATGCAAATGACTGACACTGAGTCATAGACAAGATGGACTTTAAAAACAGACAAAGTCACCACTGGTCTATGGCAGAAAAAAAAAAAAAAAAAAAAAAAAACAAAACATAAATGGTGCCCATGATTGTGTTGCTCATTTGCCCTTTTCTGAATTTGTTGGCATTATGCAGAGAGGGAAGGAGGATGGAGACGCAGTGGCTGAGGACAGTTGTTGGCAGCATGCAGCCCTTTATTAACCTCAAGAGACCTCAGTGAAGCACCACTGGGGATCCAGAAGGATCAATGAAATGAAAAGAAAGTGGCAGCTTCAATTCTTCAATCTATGAGTTGTTGGGGATTTGTGGTCCACTTAAATTTCCCTTCTACTCTTGGTGTCATCTACAGAAAAGTCATCTGAAGACAAATTTCTATGTTAATCGCAGTGAATCAAACTGAAGATTCTTAAAAAGGAAAGCCTTCCAAATGAAAAACTTTCTTTTTTTTAAAAAAGAAACAAGGACAATTTTAGCTCAAAGTTGGTTATTGTTCATGTTTGACAATGATCAAGACTCTTTCATACACTTATTCTTATTTATGGTCAGGAACACAGATAAAACATTGATGTAATCACATATCACAATTAAGAAATCTTTTTTTAAAATTATTAGCCAGGTAGCTAAATAAGTATTAGCCAGTTCTTTGTCTACACTCCTGTTAGAAGACCAGACTAATTAAGTTCTATGCAGTAAACCTCTTATAAGATCAAATTATTTAACTCTTGGTTCTGTTCATTATCATTCCATTTTCTCATTATGCACATGGAATATTTTTCCATGGCATTCTGAAGTCTCCAAATAGATTTTGAACAAAGGTACTGTCATTTCCATGCAAGGCACAAATTCCCAACTGATATTCCATTTATTCCTTTCAAAATGACATGTCTTTATGAGAAAATAAATAAAATGAAGAAACTACTTTGGAATACTTTGTATCTATTTAGAAAAGAACTTTACGTAGACCTGCTTCCTAAAATGTGACAGGATGACATACTTTCCAGCTTATACATCAAAATGCACTGACAAAATAAGGTCTACAGTGTGCAAATGCAGCTTGTGTTTGGAAGTAGGCTCCGAACCAAAGAAATTCCATTAAACATAGCACAGATATATCTTGGAGGAAATATTGAACTTCGTCCATTTATAATTAGCAACACTGTAATTCAGAGTAAACAATTCCACACCAATATTTGAAGAGAAATTCCATACTTCTTGTTGTTAAATATTTAACTTTTAATGTTATCATTAAAAAGTTCTTGTTAAACAAAAGAAAACAACCACCCAAATTAAAGAGCTGTCAAGCCAAGGAGTAGTATTTGGACCTTAATATTACAGAAATAATGATATCACTAATGATCCATTGTGGGTGGAATAGTATCAGACGTGGGTTTTTTTGTACTGACTTTCTAGCATACTATGCCATTGAAGAGTTCCCTGAATGGGCACAATTCTAATGGTAAAGCTCTACTGTGGACTATAGGTGTAAACACCTATGTATATTTATATTGCAATATCAGTTCAAATAAGGAAAGCAAGCAAAATCAATGCAGTTAGTTAGATCTTTTTTAGTACGATTCTTCATACCTCTGATGGATATAGCAATGCTGGCAGAAGACTAACATGCAGGCCCACTCTTCTCCAGTGTATTTATCCAACTTCCAACTTTTGTCACATACAATTTTAGACTAACGCTGATGTTTTTAGTTTTTACAAAAGTTTGATGATACATTGTAACATTGCAAGGTTTTGAAACTGATCTCACATGTAATTCTAGTTGACATCCCTCACCACTGCATGATCTAGTTTCTTTCTGTTATAGAGGAAAACGGTTAGCAACATTTAACCTTGGTGCTAACCTGTGCAACCATATTGAATGTACTGAACAAAAACGTAAAGCTTTTCACTGACATTCATTGTATATAGTCATTTAAACATAAATCACCCATACCAGACTAGTAATACAGCAGACACCTATACAACATATATTCTCAGAAAAAAAAATTGAATAGCCATACACATATTTACATAGACAAACATATTCCTAAGTCAGCTTGTTTTTGCAAGGAAGAAAGGCTTCTGATATGAAAAAAAAAATTTTTTTGAGGGAGCCAAAGTATAGAACCAAATTGTCAGATTATATCAGTGTAAGTTGAGTCTTCAGAAATTATAGTTTTTTCTATATTCAAACACAATGTAAGTATATACTCTTTGTTCAGATTGTCAAGCATAGATTTAAATTGCATAATGAAACTTGAGTATGCAAAATTATTGTGAATTTCTTGAAATGTTATTCTCATAGAATGCTCAGATTTCCAGATCGTGACATGTAAGACTATGCATATGAATATGTGCAGTGCATCTGGTATATATTTTATTATTATGGTCACTAAGAAATTTTTGTGGTTCGGCCCCAGCCGGCAACTAGGACCACGCAGCCATTCACTCACTGCTCCTGACCCCCTGTAGGATAGGGAGAAGGGGGAGAAAAAGGAAAAAAACCTCCTGGGTTGAGATAAAGATAGAACAGTAACAGAAGAGAAAATAATAATAAGAAGAATGGGAAAAGAATATACAAAATTGTGATGCAATACAGTTGCTTACCACCTGATGATCTGTTGCCCAGTTCATCCTGAGCAGCAATTGCGGATTCCTGCCCCCATGCCAATCCCTGTTTATATACTGAGCATGACGTATATGATATGGAATATTCCATTGGCCAGCTTGTCCTGTCTATGCTCCCCTCTCAGCTTTTATAGGATGCTGAAAAAGTCCTTGACTTAATATAAACATTCCTTAGCAACAACTAAACCAATATGGTATCAATATTATTCTCATACTAAATCTAAAACATAGGAGGTACCAGGAAGAAAATTAACTCTATCCCAGCTGAAACCAGGACACTTATAAAAGATCAAATTAATTCCTTTTAGTCATTACAGTGTCATTTTCATGTTGTGTTGCTTCACTGTTTTAAAAGAAGTCATAACCTTTCCATTCCTTAGCTGTATTTAGCTACGTAGACAAAAATTAAAGTTTCAAATTGTGCAATGTAACAGCTTTCATCTATCAAGTTTTTATTTGGAAAATTGTCTTCTGTGAAAAAATAACAATAAAGCCTTTATACATTCTCTAAAGAATATTTTTTACCATGAAAAATTATATTCTATTGAGGATCGTGAAACTTTAAAAAAATATTATTATGTTGGTCTTCTACACATTTTCCCAATATTCCTTGCTACAAAAGGTGGCAAAATATTCCTCTTATAGCCTGGTTAAGAATAATTTCCTTGAACTCAAGAAACTTTCATATTTAAACTGTGTATTGTACAGGATGACAGAAAAAAGAATTTAGAATGATATTTAGCTACTTGTCATATATAACATTCATAATTATTTGTAAAGCAAATTACATGTCTTTTTTAAAAAAAAAAAAACATTGTTGAAAATTAGTCTCTATAAAATCTACTATGATATATAATCCTAGACCTGTAAAAACTTTCAGATTATACATTGGAGGCTATAGTCTGATAAAAAGAGATAGAATTTGTCTCTTATCATACTTTTAGCTGAATACTGAATTAGGATAAAAACACAAATAACCCCTGGCAATACGGAATGCCATTGCGGATTCCTGTTGTGTCACAAAGATGTGGGTTATGTTTTGCATAAGAATTACTTGAGGCCTTTTTCTCATCTGGAAATCAGAAACTGAGTATGTCAGTATAGTGGTCGCCCATATGCAGTGTCAAGCTTTCTGGGGTGGACCTTTTTTTCCCCTCACAATAAATTTTTGTCTTGTGGCCCTGGATGTAAATCACAAATAACATATTTCAGATCTTGTGTATTTACTGATAATACTGTAGAGCCTTCTTTCTCTCAGACTTTGCAGACTGGACACACTTTGACACAATCCTGAATAAGAAAACATCAGATGGGTCTTAGAAGACAATCAGTCGTAAGTACATGAGGCATTGTTCCAGGTGTCTTCTCCTCCTCCTTTTCTCTTTTCTTAGCTAAACACCTTTCATAGTCTTTATGTGCTCAACTGGGAGTGAGAGCGCAGGACCCCTGTCACATTAGGGGAGAGGGAATGATGGTCCTGTGGCTGTATAGGGACTGTGAAGGGGAATTGCTGCTATTCTGTGTTCTCTTTTTACTGCTTCCCACTCTCCAAGCTCTTTGCTAGATCTCTTCCAGTGACAAGGCCAAGGTAGACTTCCAGTTTCAGGTGAGGATAGTATTTTTTTTTTTTATATGGCAAAATTGTTAAATGTAGGTAGTCTTTTTAGGTGAGTTGGGGTAAATCTATTTAACACTGACAGCATTCCTTTTTTTCTGGCTCATTTATAACTGCTGGGTTTGCAAGTTTGGAAAATGATGGACTTGAAGCCTCTCTGAACCACTGCATTGACTGAATATGGACCCCACATACTACAGTACACTGTGGGGGTACTTGCCTCTGTCAGGATGCTTTGGACAGTCCTCATATCTCTTACTTCCAACATGTGGGAAAGAAGTGTATAGAGACAATAGCTTCAATACAAATTTCTCAGAGCACCTGGAGGTGTAAGTGAAGCACAGCCTTCCAGCTCAGACTCAAACCTAGTAGCATTATGCTGGTTGTATGTGTATGTAAGATAACACAATCAGAGACCATGAGTGATTGTTTCAGCTGTTTAATATTTTTAAGGAATCCAAATAGGTACCAATAATTTATCTAACATTAATGGACTTACGACACTCTTAAATGCTCTTTTGAATGAGACTTGTAAAAAGTACATGGCTAAAGCACAGCTTAAACATCTAAAGAAAACACTCACATACCAAAAAAAAAGTTCAACAAATTTTTCTTTACTATGATCATTAGTGGCTAAGGCAAAGCAAAAAGTCAAAAATTGCAATATAAAATGCCATAAAAAAACAATGGAAATACCCATGAAAGCAAATTTATGCACAAAAAAGTAAGGGTAGCACATAAAGCATTACCAAATAAGGTACATTTAAAACTTTAAGTGCTAAATTGAGCAGATCATTCTCCAATATACTTAATTTAATGAAAAAAAATTGATTTTCATATGTAAACATAAGATAAAAAATACTAAATATTTTAAATTTTATTTCAAAGAATAAAAATATTACTACTGTTTGGAGAAGAAAATTATGTAGTTTTTCTTCCATTAAAAAGAAAGGATAAAAATAAGACTTAAGAGGAAAAAAATCCCCACTTTTAATTTAGACATTAAATTGGAAATAAGGAAAGAAAAATCCAAACATTTTGAAAGACATTAGGTGTACGGAATTCTTCTGAGATGTTAAATATAAAACCTAGTTGTCTCAAGGCAATAAAAGCTCAGACAATAAGTTAAAGGCCAGTAAGTATGCTAAAATAAAGTAAATCCGCATTATATTCTCCCCCTGAACATCCAGAAGTAATTTCAAACCCCTATTTTCATTTTGTGACCTGCTCTTCATTATGATCCAGATTCTTCTGTGAGGATATTAGCTGTCATCTTTGGCATTTTTGCACAATTTCACTTTCTCAAACTAAATCCCCAATGTCACTCCATTTTTATACCTCATGCCATGACCCCGCATATGGATGTCTTCTGTTTTCCGAGTTCCTTCACTGTGTTCCCTTATCTGAAAGAGCAGATCCCACTATGGCCTTGCCTATTGCAATCAGGGTAGCAGAGGACGTGCAGGAACCATACCACAGCGCAGAAGCACGTGGCAGCTTCTCAGCAGTCCAAAGTGATGCCTATACAAATGATAAAGTAATTTCTTTAAGAGAGGGAGCAGTGAAGTGCATGTGGAAGCTTCTCAGCAGTCCAAAATGATGCCTATACAAATGATAAAGTAATTTCTTTAAGAGAGGGAGCAGTGAAGTGCATGTGGAAGCTTTTTTCTCCTTTCTCTTCCCCACCTCCACTTATTTGTATGGCAAAGCAAGCCTGGGAGTGCTTTTTAATTGTATTTGTGAAGGTTTCTCTTATTTTCATTAAGGCCCTTAACACTTCAAAGGGGTGTTCGTATGGGGAGTTCTAAATACATGCACAGTATGGGGACCAGAAGAATTTGTAAAGCTTCACCGTATTAATCTAGCTGGAAATTATTTAAAGTAAATAAATAAACATATGCCACATCTGAGACTTTTCAAATCACACTGTACACCTGCAGATTGCACAGATGAACTCTCTTCATACTCTGAAGGTCATATTTAATTCAATATGCTTTGTTTAGACCTGATACAATGTCAACATACATTTTACTGTTCTATTCAAACTAGGTTTCAAAATAGAACAGGTAAATGCAACTTGGCCAGATTATATTTCTGTTAAAACCTGTTCAAAATTCAGGTTTGCAGTCACTGAGGCAGGAACATTTTTAAATTAAACATCCCTGACTTTGCAGGTAATAAAGCAATGCAAAATTACTTTGGATAAACACTATATTCCAGCAGCAAAATCTAAAGTTATCTCAATATGAGAGAACAAATTAAAAGGTAGTGGTTCTCAATTCAAATGGAATAAATATATCCCAAAGGGCAGACTCCTTAAAACAGTAATTCAGACTTGGAATCATTGCAACTGCTTGGCACATTTATATTTTGTACAGACAATACTCTGCTATTTGAAAATATGTTTTTGTTCTTTATACATCTTCCATCTTATAAGTATTAACAGTTCACCATGGCACCGCACATAAACAGCGTGAAATGTTTAACTAAACATTAACAACCTGTTTCCACAAAAAGCTGTTCCTTCCTGCATATTTTAAATATTGCTCCAGGTTTTAGAATGAGGGAGGGGTGCCACTGATATTGCCAAGGGAAAGATAGTTCCCATTTCCATAATCACTACAGGTGAAACTGTTTTTTCCTTTAGCTTAAAAATCCTGCAGTCCATTTTTCTTTAATTTCATCATAAGAAGCACCACTCATGGGCATCTGCAGTCAAAATAAGTATTAAGAATGCCTGATTCTTATGACTGAATTGCTTAAAGTTTTATCAATTCTTCTAAAAACAAACTCAAAACAAAGTCTAGGATTAATATTTTTCAGTTTATTTTGAAAAATACAATCAAATCCATCTATTTAGCTCACTTAGAATTTCAAACTCATCTCAGAGTGAAAAGTTCCCATTCAGATATCTATTTTGCTTTGCTTCTGATTTTTTCCAGACTTATGAAGATAACGGATTTAGAGGAAGAATAGAGAGATTGCAGCTGCTGCTTTGTTTTGTTCTGTTTTGGGGTTTTGTTTTGTTTTGTTTCTCTCATTTGCTTTTATTTCCATGCAATTATCCAGCATGCAGGTAACTGAAGTCTTCAAATATTTGGTTTCTGTGGTCTAATGTTTTAAATGGCCCATACTGGCCAGTGCTTTGTAACTGATACTCTGTGTCCTATGCTAGTAAGGGTTCAGCAGCTCAGCAATGGGGTAGTTGTCCTTAGAGATTATTAATTGAAGGAGCAGATGTAATGGAATAATCAGAATTTCCCTGAGACTGAAGATCCTGTTCTAGCCCTCCAGATATGCTCTGCAAGAAAAAGAAGAAAAGGAGCTCAGGGATGAAATAGCCCATCTACTAAATGTGGTTTATAACCTTTTGTTTAAAGGCAACTTTGTCCCACGTGCCTGAAAGTTAGATAATATGATGACTATTACAAAATTTTTTCCTAGAGACATCTGAGAAAATGCAAACCTGGACAGTGGAGAGCTGTACCCGATGAATTAGTAGAAAATACAATAAAGGATAAAATCGGTAGATGGCTGGATAAATAGGATATATTGAGGCAAAATAACCACAAATTTTCTACAGGGAAATCATGCCTTACAATGTTTTTAGAAATCTTTGAGAAAATCATGCAGGTAAAGAATATCTGGGTTGATATAATTATTTTCATTTCACATAGAGATTAAACATAGCTCCTTAACAAATGTCCTTGAAGAAGCTAAGCAAGTAAGGGACAAAAGATGTGTCCTTGAATGGAAAAAGGAAAGGAAAGGGGAAAGCAGAAGGGAAGAGAAAAAGGAGTGAAGGGGAGGAAAGGGAAGGAAGAGAAAGGGAAGGCAAGGTAAGGCAAAGCAAGGCAAGGCAAGACCCAGGGATTGATTTTTACCTCAGAGGTTGACAGTGATAGAGCACTTCAGGAATCTGTGCTAGATGCAATGCTCCTGTACGTATTCTTACAAAGTATGGAAAAGGGCATGGGTAGTGAGGTGTTCAAATCTGCTTGTATCAGTAAGTTACTCAGTGCAACAAAGAGGAGGGCTGACTGTGGAAAACTGCACAAGGCTGAGTGACAAGGCAATGGAATTGGTGTAGTTAAGTGCAAAACCATGAACACAGGAAAAGTCTTTATTTCATACTTACAGTCATGGATTTTGAGATGACTCTAAGTACCTAGGATGAGATGTTTGCATTATTTTATATAACTCCTTGGAAATAACTTATCTGAAGTGACTAGTGATCTGTAAAAAAACCCAAATGCTAGAGATTATTAAAAAGAAGGAATGGATAACAGCAAATGTTCTTCCCTCAAAACACAGGCAGAAACCACTAAGCCAAAGCCCTGAGAATCATACCACTTCACAAGTCCCTCTTGGAGATGTTGAATATCGTGTGCAGTCCTGCTCATGATATCTTGAAAAGGATATAGTAGAACAGTAAAAAGTTCAGAAAAGACAGCAAAAATATCTGAAGATTTTGAACATCTTCCATACTGGGAACGACTAAGTAAACGAACTAAAAACAATAAAAAAAAGTATGGTTTTTTCACATAACATATGATTAAACTGGAAGCTTTGCTGCAGAACATTGAATGTGGTGAAAGTTTACAGTGGTTTAAGAAACAAACCAGACAGATTAATGAAAGACAAATTCAAAGTAAACTTACCTGGCCCATGAGGTTCCCGAGCTGTAAATTGTTGCAGTCTGAGAAAGAGTTGTCCTTTACACTTTAAACAGGAATTTGTTAGCTATATTTAGAGACAGGTATGAATAACATGGATCTTTGGCCTCCTCCACTCTGTCTATTCTCAAATGATTATGAAAATACGTATAGTGAAATTATATGAGTGTTATTCTTTTAATATTTTCTAGCATTTTGTTTTCTCTTCCCCTATGCAGCTTACCCTGCAGTCTCTCCTAGAAAGCTTTTGGTTTACTTGATTTTTAAAATAAGGTGGTTAAGTTTAAGCTGAATTCCCAAAAATAGTTATAATGGAAATGTTAAAATTAGAGAAGACATAAGTGCAAGAATTTTAATGTTAAGAAGTAGGTGCAAAATATATAGAACAAAGAATTAAATAAGTATTGTAAGATACCTACCTAAGAATTGCAGGACAATATTATGTTGAAAAAAATTAAACTGGTTGAAGGTTATATTTAATTATGAGATTCCAGATGGTATTGCTGAGGTGTTATTTTTACTCATCACAAACTGTCTAACGAATGAATTTGTTTCACTTGGATCACAATAAACTCTGCTATCATCAACTCAGTTCTTATTAGCTGCATCAAAATAAGCAGGACTTGTTAACTACTATGTCCATGAGGGACATGAATAAATGAATGCCTGAAGTTTCTGAAAACAGTTTCACTGCACAGATTGAATGAACCAAAAGGATCATGCGGTTTAAAATTGAACTGTAGTAAAAATGAATAAAAAGCCATCACCCCATAATGCAGGCTTCCTAACTAGAGTAATCGTTGTTAAAACACATCTTTTAATGGGTATATTTAAAAAGGTCATTAATAATAAATACTTCTTAAGAGAGTGCTTATTGTTAAAGGAAAGTATCGAATATCTACTGCTCTTTACAATAAAAAATGTGTTGAAGTTTATACAGTATATATTTTTATTAATCAATTTGGTTTTTTTTAGAGCCCACATAAATTCTAGCAAAATAATCCAGATTCTTCAAAATAACATACCAGGATGCCATCAGGCTATTAAAATGGTAACTCACCAACTACATACTTTTGTTTTCCCTTTTCTACAGAACCTTTCTTTAAATATGTTATACATAGTAATAATAATTATAGTAGTCTTGTTCTATTGATGATCACTGCCAGCTTTAATATCTGTGAAATACTCACATATGTATATATATACTGCTGCTGAAATAGTTATGCACGTGCCTGTTTATAAATCCATGAATTGCCTCAGCAGATTTAAGGGGTAACTGGCCTGCTTAAACAGCTGAGCCGTGGCAGATCCAGGACTGTATGAGTTTAGAAAACATTAAATTCTCCTGGTTTATTGATTTGAAGCAAAGTATGTAAGGAGTATATTAAACTCCAGGGAAGCTGATGATATTGTTTGACCTGACTTCAATAGTTTCAATCAGTCTTTCACAGTAGGGATGTAGAGTAACTTTTAGGAGATTACCTTTAGATGATAGCCCTGAAAAACAGTCATATAAATTTCTTGAATATTTTAGAAGACAGAAATAGAATCATAGAATGGTTTACGTTGGAAGGGACCTTAAAGATCATCTCGATCCAACTCGCTTGCCATGGGCAAGAAATATATAGAACTTAAATTCTTTGTGTAGAATACAAAATTTCTTGTGGAAATATCCATTCCACTATAAAAATAACTTATATACCAAATAATTAAAAAAAAATAATAATAAATCATGTGTTGTGCTTGGCGGATCAGAAATACAGTAGTTCAAATCTGGCAAACAAGATGGATGATTGAGGCTTATGAAGATCAGCTACCTCTAACTAAAGGCAGTCTGGGAGAATGTACACTTACAGAAAGAAAATATTTGATAACAAAGAGCTTTCCACCCACTGACAAGAGCACAAAATTCAGTGCCCAGAGGCTGAAGTTAGATTTATTTAAACCTGAAAAAAGCTCTAAACGCTTTTGAGGTATATTTACACAGCACTGGAATGTCTCGTTCAAAAGAAGTAGAAGAAAAATTGTTTTTTACTAACTTCTTAAGGTAAAATTGATTATTCTTTTATAAATATATTTAAATCTAATTTTCAGGACAAATTATCTAAGTTATGTGTGTGAAGAGAGCATTCTACAATGTCCTTTCTGGCTTCGGAATTGGTGGTACTTAGTTCTTGTATACACCTATTTTCTTCATGAGACTGAGTCAAAATTGTTTGTATTACACTTCCAATGTTACTTCAGATATAAAACACAGCTATTCCTGCTTCCTTGGTCAATTTGTCTTACTAAGAGACTATTAGCTTTGAAAATAGTCTAGAAGTTGTCTAAGTATTGATGAACTTTTTTTTTTTTCTCCTTCAAGCTTATTTGAAGAATGATCCGTATACAGGTGCTGTTATTTTGTGTCTTTACAAACACATCTTCTTTGAGGACTTTGTTAATGTCATCTAATATTAACAGCACTCTCAAATTACAAAAAAGTGAAATATAGATTGTTTATCCTCCCATATAAAAAGTGTACAAACTGTTCCTCAAACTGGATAAAATTAGAGTATGTGTTTATTATTGCTCAAGACTCTCTGTTGTCTTCCAGCTAACATATGGCCATCTTCCAGTTCTCTTAATTTCAGTGCTGGTGGGACATAGTCACTGAAGGTGACATGTGGCATGTGTCACAATTATACCTTTGAGATCCAACAGATGTTCCAGTAACTATCTTTCATATCTTTTGAGTTTATTCCTTAATTCTTCAATTTAAATTTGAAGGAGGCTTATAAATATGCTTAGATGTCTAATGCCCACTGCTATCAGGGAAGGTGGGTGCCTAAATACCCTCAGAAATCTGGCCTTATTCACTGGAATAGATGTATACAAATGGAACCCAAATCTCAGCAAGTAATTCCACTCCCTTCAATGATTATGAAAAAGGAGAAATGATAATTTAGTTCAAAAGGGATATTAATTTATCTGCACACCAATGACTACATAGTAAGAAGTGGCAGAATGCCACAACTGGTCACAGACTTTTAAAAGAGGCCAGTTGCCATAAAATCAACAACAAATAGGAGGAAAGCCCTTTAGCAGACCAAGCATTACTCTAGTGCCCAGATAGGACTAGTTCCAAATTCAGCTCTTCTCTGTTTTTTCCCAGATGTCTAGGAACATGCATATGACCACTGAACAATCCTCCCCCTCCCCCCAAAAATAAAATGTGTTACTAAAAAGTTGTATGAATTATTATCTGTTGGCCTGGTAAAAACGGTTATTAAGTAAAACATAGCCTTTCAAAACTTACTTTGCATTGGTATCTTAGCAGCAAAATTAAAAACTGTGAAATCTTTAGAGTAATGATAAACCATGGCAATAAGAAAGAGCCATCTGTGAATAAAATGCTCAACTTGTTTATCAGCAAGTGCTATATAATAACATATTTTAAGAAAAATGTACTGCAAAAAGACACTCAGGCACAGCAGCTGAACAGTGAACACTACTGAAGCTGGATGTTAAGAGCAGAGAATGGCATATGTGAAATACGAAAATTTTGGGACCTAGAGGCAAGGTCAAATTGTCTATAATGTCTGTAACCATAATAAGTTCTCAGCTTGCAGCCGCTGAGCAGTGAAATCTTCTGTGTCATATTTCTTACTGGATCCCATATTTCCTGCTTTGTCTGCAAGATAACCTCTGGTTATTGTGGTATGTTGTTTTGAGATGAGCACTGTCAACAGTACGCGCTGGCTCTAAGCATCTGTGCTGTTTGCCTCAATTCGCTATAAACTGCTCTCTTCAGGCTCTTAATTCAAACTCTGCTATCGATTCTCTCATATAATATGTAGACTATTTTATTGAAAAACAGGAGTACCCAGCTCAGCAAAACAGAAAGTATCTAGTCAACTGCCAGTTTAACAGGTATAAAAGCAGGTGATTTTCAGTCATTCAGGCATAATTCAGAATTATGCTGGATTTCAGTGGTTATTATATTTCACACTACTATTTTGACTCTTGATGCATTTTAATCATAATGAAGAGTTATTATTATGTATATAATGCAATCAAAAGAAAACCCCTAGAAAACTAGAAACATTTTTACAAGTGAAATGTGAGAGAATTCTTTAAAACCTGAAAATCTGACCAATGAAGTCAACTACTTGTGACGGGACTTGATCCTGTCCCTTCTCAGTCTAATGTTTCCTTTCCAGTTCTCAGTATTTAGTGAGTGTTTCAAGTTGCTTTTTTTCCACATAAACTCATAAGTGAGTTAACGCTGGTAGGCAGCTCAGCCCCCACAGCTGCTCACTCATTCCCCCACAGTGGGATGGGGGAGGGAATTGGGAGGGTAAAAGTGAGAAAACTCGTGGGCTGAGATGAAGATAGTTTAATAGGTAAAGCAAAAGCTGTGCATGCAAATAAAAGAAAAAGAAAAGAAAGGAATTCATTGACCACTTCCCATCACCAGGAAGATGTTTAGCTATTTCCAGGAAAGCAGGGCTTCATCACATATAACTGTTACTTGGGAAGAGAAACAACATAACCCTGAACCAAACCCCTTCCTCCTTTCCCTGAGCTTTCCTTGCTGAGCACGACGTCATATGGTATGGCATAACCCTTTGGACAGTTGGGGTCAGCTGTCCCAGCTGTGTCCCCTGCAAACTTCTTGTGCAACCCCAGCCTATTCGCTAGTGGGGTGGTGTAAGAAAAACAGACAAGGACTTGCTTGACACTGTATAAGCACTGTTAAACAACAGCTCAAACATCGATGTTTTATCAACACTCTTTTGGTAACAAATATGAAACATCACACTGTATGAGCTACTTTGAAGAAAATTAACTCTGTCCCAGTCAAAGCCAGAACAATCTCCACTCCTGATTCCATACAATTTATGTCATGTCCAATACATCCTCGTTACATACATCCTCCCTTCCCATCCTTTGATGTACACACAGACATCATTCCCTTAGTCTGTGGGCCACTGTTGTAAAGAGTCCATAAAATGGCCATAAAATACCCATTGAGTTAATTTAGTCCATGATTTCAGTTTTATCTCTTACGGCAGTCACTCAGGACAGGAGACGGGGTGTGTCGCATGGAGTTATTAGGCACCGAAGTCAGCTCAGGTCAGGTCACTGCAGCATTTGCAGTGTTTCTTCTGAGGCTCATCCTCCATTGGTTTGTGTGTTTCCTGCTATAGTACTTCCTGCAACATGCAACTCAAATCACGGGTTACAAGAGTTTAAAGATACATCCATTACACATTTAAATATTTTTATATTCCTTTCAATGAACAGTACTTCTGCTGCTGTTCCATAAGGAAACTGATTTGACATTTTTAAGATAAAACTAAAACATGGAATTCCATTATACACGTATATAGAAACCCCTCCAGTTTTGACTGGAGAAATTTTCAGGTAGTCCATTGGAAACAAAAGCTGATTCTCAGGTAGGGTAAATAGAAGCATCACAGAAATTAATTTAATTCTATTTATCTGTATCAGCTGAGAATTTGCCCCACAAAATAATTCAAAAGACAAAAATCAGATAGAAAAACTGTATTAAAAAAATGAGAGCAGAGATTCAAACAAATCCAAGTCTAATTCAGACCGAAAACCTCAGACAATACACAAAACTAGAATAACCTCATCTACCTTTGAGGGTTTTTTCCTTGCCTTTCTAGCTGCGATATGGATCCCAGGCCAATCATCAAGACTACTAAAAATACACAAATATAAGAAAAAATATATAACATTTCCTTAGCTTTGGTTGAACAGATCGGTAGGAATACACTTTAAACATCATTCTAGAAGTTGATTATCCAAGCAAAAAAGAAGAAAAACAACATATCTTATTTGTCTAATTAAACTAACCAAGCTGCAGCTTTTCAGATCACAGTAGGAAATCATCATGCCAAGCTATTTATCATCCTAGGAGTCTATCAAGCAATCATGTAACCCTAAAACTCATTAGATTTTATTTTTTTTTAAATATAATATCTTACATAATTACAGAATCAATTCTATATGTACCCTAGCCTAACCTGTGGGCTACCGGTATTTGTAAACAGGTGTGGTGGGTTGACCCTGGCTGGATGTCAGGTGCCCACTCTATCACTCCCCTTCCTCAGCTGGATAGGGGGAGAAAAAATAAAACAAAAGGCTCGTGTGTCAAGATAAGGACAGGGAGAGATCACTCACCAATTACCATCGTGAGCAAAACAGACCTTATTTGGGGAAATTAATTTAATTTGTTACCAATCAAATCAGAGTAGGGTAATGAGAAATAAAACCCATTCTTAAAACACCTTCCCCCAATCCCTTCTTTCTTCCTGGACTCAACTTCACTCCTGATTTCTCTATCTCCTCCCCCAGAGGAGCACAGGGGGGTGGGGAATGGGGATTGATGTCCATTCATTACACATTGCCTCTGCCTGTCCTTCCTCCTCACACTCTTGTCCTGATCCAGCGTGGTGTCCCTTCCATGGGAGACAGTCTTCCATGAACTTCTCCAGCATGGGTCCTTCCCATGGGCCACAGTTCTTCACGAACTGTTCCAGCATGGGTCCCTTCCACGGGGTGCAGTCCTTCAGCATATGCTTTTATACAATAAAATGTGTGATGGGAGGAAGGAGACATAAGCTTCTTATTGTATCTACTCCCCCAGAGTAAAGTGCTTTAAACAAAAAAGCCTACAGAAAACTTTTAATTCAGTGCTCCTCACGGGAAGCCTACTCGGGAAGACTAGACACTGAGTCTAAGGCATCTTCTTAGCCATGAGTCAGAATTAGAGGGAACACATTTTGTTAATTTACCTTGAGCATTAATAGCTTCATTGGCATGGCAAGATGAGTAATTGCTGATTGAATTTTGACTTGATAGGGATCCAAGTCCTGCTTCGGACTGTAGGACTTGGGTACAGAGGCTGACAGATGGTCATGGATGATTCTTCCTAATTAGGGAAAGCTGAAGGAATCTATATGCAGAAATCATGTCTGGATAGTTGTCCATGGGACATATGGCAGAATGCTAATGAATATCTACTTTACACTTAGACATATATTCGACAGAGAACAGTTATTGACAGGCAGTATAACACACAACAGTGGGATAAGGACCATGTGAATAAAGGTTACATTTTTAAAAGTTTTCCAAAACAGATTTGTTTGTGTGTTTTGATCACCTGGCGTGCAAAGAGACTACCTTATCACTTGTACAGCTAGGTAGGTAAAATAAATACTGTACTGGCTCCACACAACAATGCCTTTCTCTGAAGTCATTACCGTAATATAAGATCAAATCTAAAGTGATGTGTATAAATTGGACACATTTATGTAAACAGTTATCATTTGCAGGCAAAACCAGCTAGCTTTTTCACTCTACATGAGGAAGTAAGGTTGCTATAAATCCATTTTGTGTCCTCTTTGTCAAAGACAGCTGAAAGAAATAAAACATGCAGCCAGCTGGGCATAATCAAACAGCCTGCTCAGCAAAATAACTTCTGAGATGACTCTATCTGGAGAACACAGGATCTATTCTATGGCTTGTAGTCTATGGTTCAGAAACCAGCCCCTTTGACTTCCCACCTGCAATTATCTTTGCCTCCACAGGTTGAAAGAATCACTGGAGAAGGGAAAAAATATTTCTGATATGTCTAAAATTATGTATGTGGAGTAACTGAGGTCACACTTTGAAAAGTTATCTCTATATTAGAGACTTTTTTCCTTTTCAAACCTCTCAGAGAAAACTCTCAGCAGTTTCTGCCGTTGTAGAAATTCTCTTCATATACTCTTCACATTGATAGTATATCCTTGCAGAATGATACTAACTTTGTAAATATTAATTTAATCAAGAATAATTGCCATCTACTCTGTAGCACTGTGCTCTATCTGGGTCCTATATTTTGCAAGTTATCCCTGAAAAATCTTACCACTACAACTTTCATCCACATTGATACTATAATACTTATGTATTCCTTCATGAAGTGCTGATAATCCTATCAGATGATTAAAGAGGTATTTCTGACTGATTACACTACAAACCTGCTTCTCTTGACAGAGTACATACCACAACCTATTCTCTGTAACACAGCAGATCCCACACTGTGCTCCCTTCTACACCTGTGGGTGACCCAGGGTCACGCTGGCTTCAGAGCTGATGCATGGAGGTACTTCTCAGACCCATAAAAGGACACACAGAAATCCTTATGAACACTTCTGGCAATGGCCACCTTCCTTCTCTCTGGCCAGAGGACTAACCAGGGGTTCCCAGGTAACTTAGTTCCTTCTCTGACTGAACTGTGTGTGATGTACAGACTATAGATTTAACATGTTTTGTGGTCATGAAAGGCAAACTTGTTCCAGAGGAAATAGTCCTTTTGAAGTTCTTAAAAGCCTGCTACCTTCACACAGCCCAGTGACATTAAATGCCAGTTTGTGAAAACCCTTTCAGTGAGAAATATAGTTCTCCTGAATAATGGCCTGTACATATGGGTGTCCAGCATAAAATGTCCATGATAGAAAAACAGATAATTGTGGAATATTGAGATTTTTTAAAAATTTAATCTATAAATTCATGAGATCACTTGTGAACCAAGCCTTCATCACCTCAGACACGGTAACTGGCAGAAAGGGAAAGGAAACTATAGGTATATGATGTATTCAAATACATTGCTGGAGAGAAACACTGGCTTTCATGACTTCTATCTACTTGCCTTTTCTTTTTTTTTTTTTTTTTTTTTTTAATAGCAACAACAAATCTTACAGCAAATAAGAAAATCAGGATTATACCTTTACAAAGGAGAACAAACCTGATGATGCACCAACTTGTTTCCAAATAAATTAAAAATTAGTATTTTTTTAAAGTATATATTGAAAATACAGGACTAGAGATAGCAGCTTAGCTATGGGACATTCTGGCTTGTAAAAAATAGAATGGTACAGCTAAATGGGAGAAATTTTAGTTTAATTTGAGAGGGAAACCAATAGCTTATAGAGGGTAGAGTCTGAATAAATTAAACAGATGAAGAGAAAGTAAAACTATTTTTCTTTTAAATACATAAAATAGAATAACAGATACCTGTGAAAAACAAGAGTGAATGCACGTAACCCAAAATGTTTTATTCAGAAATGTAAATGCAAACATATTTATCTTTTAAAACACTTGTGATAGGACCAATCCACTGAAAGGAAATTTTCCATCCTCTCTGATATCGAAGTCTAGTAAACAAAGGAGCTAAAATAGAGAAAGGTAGACCATGAAATATAAATGTGAATAAGTATATTAATATTTTTGCATAAGATACTATGACTTTTGTACACGAAGAAAAATTGGTTTTAAACTAGACAAAAGAAGCTTCCTTGTTACTGTTTTGAACATTACTTGTGAATTCAATATCCATACTAAGTTATTGTGCTTTTAGATTTAAGATGTTTTGTTTTTTGTAGGGAAAAAAAATATAATACAATTAATATCACACTAAAATATTACATTTTAAATGCGTATTTCATTTCTTGTTCTGAATAAATTAATTTAAAAGTAAGTAGAGTGCTACCAAAAGAAAAAAATCCTGCATTTAAAAAATTGTAATTTCTTTATTAAAGTATACTTACAATCATAAGAAAACCTAAGACTAGAAGGACTCTCTAGTTAACTGATTGCTGACTGTTTTTATGACATACTTTCTTGTCATATAAACTTATGAATTTACTATAGAAGCATAGAATCATAGAATTGTTTAGGTTGGAAAAGAACTTTAAGATCTTTGAGTCCAACTATTAACCTAGTATTGCCAAGTCCACCCCTAAACCATGTCCCTAAGCACCACATCTACACATCTTTTAAATACCTCCAGGGATGGTGACTCAACCACTTCCCTGGGCAGCCTGTTCCAATGCTTGACAACCCTTTTGGTGGAGTAGTTTTTCCTAATATCCAATCTAAACCTCCCCTGGCACAACTTGAGGCTGTTTCCTCTTGTCCTACAGCTTGCTACTTGGGAGAAGAGACCAACCCCCACATCTCTACAACCTCCTTTGAGGTAGCTGTAGAGAGTGATAACGTCTTCCATGAGCCTCTTTTTCTCAAGGCTAGGCAACCCCAGTTCCCTCAGCTGCTCCTCATAAGACTTATGCTTTAGACCCTTCACCATATATGTTACTTGTTAGATCTAAGTAATTATTCACAGCAGCATTACTTACATAGAAACTCACTCTTTTAGGAGTTGAATGCTTTCTAATTGCCTTACAGAGTTGCTCATAGTCACCTTATACCCATGTATTAATGAACAAACATTATATTTTAATGCAAAGTTGCTCTTCCTATGAGCTGTTACTATAGATGCTATAATACTGCTGTAGACTCAATTGTGGGATATAGCTATAAAACTAATTAGTATATTGTCACTAGGATTTCTGGACACATTCTATAGAATAATAATGAGAAAAATTGTATCTTGGGAGTTCACTGGGATGGCTCAGATATATAAAGAAGGATAGTGTTCTCTGCTGAATACCTGTGTGCAATTTATCTATAAATTCCAGGTTCTTTCTGCTATTCTGAGGGCACAAAGTATCCATAAACTCAAGTTGAATGACCATTTAAGCCTCCTTTAATAAATTTGTGTTTACTGAATTGACACAAAACAATCAAAGCATATTGGTAATTCAGTTCATGAAGGCCTTAAAAATAAATTTGTTTACAATCCTATAACAATTCTGCAGAATTATATTGAGTTCATATGTATAAACATCTACAGGAATTTTCAGCTGGAGCTCAACACACATATAAGCTTTCCTTTATAGTCTTTTTAGCATGATTATTTCAGAATATCTTGAATCCTGAATGGCTTTTCTATAAGCATTCAGGTAATACATATTATTTTTAAAAGCCCTATATGTTGGCTATTATGTTAAAAAATACTTTGTTTTCACATAGAAATTTATGAATTCGGGAGTGTATTTTGTATCAGTAGAATAGATCACGAAAGTTAGCTTCAGTATTTGCAGAATTTTTTCTGCTAAATTCTAGTACTTTACATGTTGTCTCTCCTGAAAATGAAGAAAAGTCATAGAGAAGTGATCCCACTATTTAATTCAGGGTAGGCTTTAGCTGTGTCCTTAGTAGCTAGTGTGGTGAAAATGTTATTTCTATGTTCATCAGAGGTGAAGAAAACAAGTTTACTATTAGGAACTATTAGGAAGGGCATACAGAAGAAAATAACACCCATATGTCACTACTTACAAATATATGAGCTGTCAGCATCTTGAATTTCTACAGTTCTGATCTTCCAAAAGATATTCTCCCCAAGAACTGGGAAAAGAGGAAGTGGTCAAATGCACAACCAAACAAATGAGGACCATTCAGCCTGAAAAGCAAACAGCTGGAGATGAATAAGAAAGATTATAAAATCATAAAGAAATAAAAGGGGAATGATTGTTCATGATTTCTTCTAATGATGAGATGAGCTATTAGCATGTTAGCTATTAGCACTAGCAACAGTGTAGTGTTCTCCATGGAACTGAAAAGGGGAAGGTTAGAAGGGAGAAGATATTTTTAATTACTTGTTAGATGGATTGCTGCATCTCATAGACTTTCTACCTGTGGAGTTTTCAACTTGTCTTCAACAATGACAATCCATTTATGGACAGTAATGCAAGAATACAGCTAGTAGGTAGTGTTATCTAGCTATGGTAGATCCAGTCAATGTAGTGGATCTCAGTAACTACTGGATCTTAGTGAACTGCAGAATAATATGATGATTTTTCTGTCTTATCTGTAACTTGCTTGACAGAAAATGGCCACATAATTCACTGATGAACCTTATTTAGTATTACATGGCATAATTAAGCACCATGGCAATTGATGTGAGTTCTGTCAATTACTTCAAAAGTCTATTGAAGGGTTAATTTTCTTCTCTAGTTGCTAAATGAAAAACAAAGCTATATTTTTTTCTCGTATATATTGTCTTCCACCATTACTTCAGCCTCCCAAATAAAACAAAATATTCAAAGATATGCATATATACTTATTAATAACTACTGTAACTTAGTAACTGTAAAGATAATTGAACCAAGAACTGTGTTCATTTTTCTAATAGAAGTCTATCTTGGATCGTGTTAGTAGAAAGATGGGCATGGGGAAAAAAAAAAAAAGAAATATAATCTGTTCTCATCAGGATCCAAAATGTTTCCATGCAGTGCCTCCAAAACAATAAATCTATTGGCCATTAGTTTCTAAATCCTTCCTATTATGCTGCAACTGTATCTTCGGTAAACATAAAATGTGGGCTGCACCTTGGTTGGGAAAATGCTGCTTGTTGAGTTCATTCCTGTAAGTATATTAAAAAATAAAAATAAAAAATTAAAAAATAAAATAAATAATTAAAAATAAAATAAAATAAAATAAAGGATCTGAACATCCACCAGCAAATCTGGCCATAACAACTAGTGGTTGTACCTCTTGTGATCTCCTCCTGTGAGCCAAACCTCCATTCTTATTGTTAGAGGATACGCTGGTATCTCTTTAATGGTATCTTCACTATATTCACTAAAACATCACATAAGTCCTGCTCAGAACTGTGTCATAGACAACAGTGGGTGCTGGAGGCTTGGGAAGTTTTTGTCTGTCATGATATTCTGATCCTCATTATGCTCACACTTGCCTGAACACTACGGTGTTACTAACACACAAGATAGGCAACAACTCATTGATTGACAGTGCTGGGCTAAGATGAGCAGAAATTTGAAGAAGCCTCAGGGAAGAAGGATATTAAATATCAAACCAATATTTGCAGACAGGTTTTGGCATGGTAGAAGAAAGAGTGGTAAGTTCGCTGAAGAGAAAAACAAAAAGAGGATCATGGAATAGAAATGGAATTACTAGAGGACATGTCAGTAAACATGAAATGAAGAATCTTTTGTTGCTTCCATGCTCTGCAGAGTAAGGGATTATAAAAACATGTGTTTTTCTTTAAGCTCTCAGGTGATTATATTGGCACAGATTTAATGCATACATTTGAAGGCTTTCCATTATTGATTACAGGGAGAACTGGGTAACATACAGTAAACCTGAAAAATGAACATGAGGAAAAAAGTTTTTCTTAACTATGATAAAATCAGTCTTGTCATTTGGTTTAACCAAGAATAACTGTGACTCTGCAGATTACATGGTGTTCAGCCCGTGAGCAGCTACTGCTATATGAGTTCAACAAATTTATGGTTTTTAAATTTGTGGCAAGTCGCTTAATGTAATTTCACTATTTCCTTATATTTTATTAATTAAACATTATTGCAGTAAGGTTTGACATGTGATTATAAGAAGTAAAGAAATTGTTTTCTGTACCTGATTTGCATGTATTTTAAAAATTAATTTTACTTTTTCAAATGATGCTAGTATACGTACAGCACTACATTATATTTTTATCATTTTCCTCCTGCATATAGATCATAAGGCAACATACAAGATTAAGATCATTGTGCAATGTAATTTGCCTAATTGGTTGCTGCAAGATTCATTGCATCTGGCACACAATTAGAAAAAAATGCATTCAATTTCACTGCTGCCTGTCTTTACACAGGTCATTCTGAAGTTTTAAATTAAAAGAAGTATTGAAACTTTGCTTAAATCTTATCAAAACCCAGTTAAGTTAATTAAGCAGATGTCTAAATGTTTTGGCAAATAAGGTGGTACTGGTGAGTTAAAGTCTCTATCAACAGCAAAAAAAATTTCAGATATTTAATATCTGGTTGTCTTCTGGGCACACACAGCAGCCTGACAGAGAAACATGAATTCTGTTGTGTAAGCATCATATCTTAGAATCATAGAATCACAGAATGGGTTAGGTTGGAAGGGACCTTAAAGATCATCTAGTTCCAACTCCCTTGCCATGGGCAAGGATACCTCCCACTAGACCTGGTTGCTCAAAAGCCCCATCCAATGTGGCCTTGAACATTTTCAGGGATGGGGCCTCCACAACTTCCCTGGACAACATGTTCCAGTGCCTCACCAGCCTCATAGTAAAAAATTTCTTCCTAATATCTAATCTAAATCTACCCTCTTCCAGTTTGAAGCCATTACCCCTCGTCCTATCACTGCACGCCATTGTGGAAGGTCCCTCTCCAGCTTTCTTGTAGATGCCCTTCAGATACTGGAAGGCCACTATAAGGTTAGCCTGGAGCTTTCTCTTCTCCAGGCTGAACAACCCCAACTCTCTCAGCCTGTCTTCATAGAAGAGGTGCTCTAGTCCTCTGATCATCTTTGTGGCCCTCCTCTGGACCTGGTCCAACAGGTCCATGTCCTTCTTATTTTGGGGGCTCCAGAGCTGGACACAGTATTCCAGGTGGGGTCCCACGAGAGCAGAGTAGAGGGGCAGAATACCCTCCCTCATCCTGCTGGCCATGGTTCTTTTGATGCAGCCTAGGATAAGGTTGGCTTTCTGGGCTGCCAGTGCACATTGCTAGCTCATGTTGAGCTTCTCATCCACCAACATGCCCAAGTACTTCTCCTCAGGGCTGCTCTCAATGCATTCTCTGCCCAGATTGTATTTGTACATGGGATTGCCTTGACCCATGTGCAGGACCTAGCGCTTGGCCTCATTGAGCTTCGTGAGGTTTGTGCAGGCCCACCTCTCAAGCCTGTCCAATTCCCTCTGGATAGCATACTTTTTTTCCAGCGTGTTCACTGTTTGACACAGCTTGTTGTCATTGGCAAACTTGCTGAGGGTGCACTCAATCCCAACATCCATGTCGCTAACAAAGATATTAAATAGATGTTAAACAGTTAAATAGTAAATCTTCTATAATAATTTTTAATTTGTAGTTTTAATTCCACAAGTAGAATAAAGATCAGGTTAACTAATATATGATGAAATGGTATAAAAAACATCACAAAGAAAGCTTGATTACTGTCTTTATTGTAAAAATCAGCTCTTGATCTCAGAAAGAATGAGATGCTACAGTAGTTTCCTTTCAAATGGGCAGGATATCACTCTGCCTACAGACTTCATTCCTACAAAGCAGGAATATCTGTATGTCAGGTTGAGGGATAAGAATTATATTTAAGTTTACATGGAAAAAAAGAATCTTTCTATTTCAAAGGCATGCTGCAGCTCAGAAAATAATGACCATAACTAGTGTATTCCTAGGAAGAAAGACTAATGCAATGGAGAAATAGTTTCAACTTTTTTTAATTCACAAAGCTGTAGCAAAATATTAGTTTCTTGGTGAATTTTGGAGACTTTGTTTATATTATCCAATTAACTCTTCCTTTCTATGATACATAACCATTGAATGGTAGAAGTTTAAAGCTCTTGTTTCCTGATCAAAAATGCTCTTACATGCTGTCACAAAGTGGAATCCTGCAATTTCAAATGTCACTAGAGTTTGGCCTAGTGTAAAGCGTTATCCTGGAAAAGGAGAACTTGAAAAGTATATCTTTATGTCCTTTCTTAAGGTAAACCTACACATTCTAGCTGAATTTGAGTATTTGTCAGTGTCCTGGTTTGAGGTAAAACAGGACCAATTTTGTTCAGTAACTTTACTTTTTAGCTAGGCCTCTTCTAACTGCTGAAATTAACAGCCTATTGTGCAGGAAACCATTCGTTCTCAGAGTGATAAGACCCACGTTTATATCTGATGCCAAGGAATGGGATGCAGAGAGGCTCTTGCTTATACTTATTGCTGTAACAACCAAGGCCAGCCAACTTTGTTACTTGCCCCGTTGGAGGGTCAGAAGCGGAAAAGCGTAGAGGGGTCACACCTGCGGGGAGGAGCGGACAGGACAGGTGACCCAAAACTGACCAACAAGGGTATTCCATCCCATCTGCCTCATGCTCAGTATAAAAGCTGAGGGATCAAAGGGTCAGCCTCTTTTTCTTCAATGGCCGGCATCCTGGGAGGACTTGGTCTCTGCATCTGCCTTTGATCCTGATCCTGATCCTGACTCCAGATCCAGAATCCAGTTCCCGTCCGTCACGGAGTCCAGTCTGGGACTTCCCCTGCACCTGCTGGTGACGTGATTGTCATCCTGGGAGCTTGATACAGTGTTGTATATTTCATTTCCTTCTAAACTCTTAAGTCTCTCTTTTTCTCTCTCTTTTTCTCTCTCTTTCTTGCCTCCTGAGCAGAGCAGGAGAGAGAGAGCATCTGTTGTTCCACCGGATTGGGCCAATCTGGCCCAAACCACAACAGTCAGGAGGAATGTATAACATTGCATATTAATGTTAACAATTTCCGGAATTCCATTCCTTCACATACAAAACATAACACAAACTCCTAAATATTGTCGTGTTGTTTGAAGACTTAGAGATGACATCCTTGTACTGATTGAAAGTACTCATTGCTAGCTGTCAAACCTTAAAATCTGTGAAATGATACATTATTATCATTTGCTTTTATGACTTCCATTTTTAAAGAAAAAAATAAAGAATATATTTAGTGCAAAGGAAATTTCCTAAGGCAACAGAACCCAGTTTCCAGGGTTTGCATACTAAAGGACAACATTTAGTCTTCAGATGAACCCTTATGAGGCTTATATTAAAGCCTAAGGACAAGCTCTGATTCTTGATTATAAATAGTTGAAGGGATACATTTTATACATTTATAGAGAATATAGCTGTTTTGTGTAAAGACCTTAATGAAAGTCACTTTGTAAATTGAAATATTCACACACATATTCACACATAGAACCCCACATGTAAATTGAAATATTCACACACACACAATACACCATGTCTTAAGAGTTTAAATCTTTAGCTATTAGCCTCTAGTCAGAGTTCCAAGAGGAAAAGAAATATTGGAAACAGGGCCCACTTTTACAATACTTACTCTTCCATCAGGGTTTGGATTTTATTAATATGCTTCTCCTGTCTCTCTCCTTGCCCTTTTCATTTTATTTTCAGTCTGTGTGAAGCTTTCTTTTCTGCTGGCCCACTTCCATGTTCATTCCATTGTAGTCCTGTTACGAATCTCTTGTCCCAAACCCTCAGGTTCAAGGTTTACATTACTTTTCACTCATCCAGAATTCCCTTCCTAAATTTCAGAATGAAAACAGTAACTGAAAATAGAGTAAAATGAAGTCAGTCTACTTTACATGAATAGCAATGAAAAAGCGAAGCTTCTTTCCTTAAAATGTCGCAGACCTTGTGAGATTGTAAGGAAACAAGGAACGTGATCAAGAATATAAATGCATGGATGCACTGGTAATTGCATCAGTTAAAACTGGTAAGTATGCTAAAGTCTAGAATGAAAAAAATCACATACATGTTCATACAAATATATCTGGAAAACATATTTTAATGAAAAGAGGCATCTAGAATTAGAATCTGTTCTCCATTCATGTAAAATACTTCCATTATTTTGTATTATGGACCCGCCACATTCCATGAGGGAGTTGGGGTAGAGTGGCCACGAGAACAGAACCACACCATTCAGTGACATATAATATAAACCTTTCTGCAACACACATGCTCCACCCACCACACACCATGCAAGGCCTCTGTCCCTCCAGTCTAGTTTAGACCAGCACCATTGACTCAACCTAGTAGGACACTCACTCTGTTTGGTGGATGTGTCCTTGTCCTGACTGGCATCCTGGTTTCTACATGTAGCAGTTTCACCTCATCTCAGCCTTCTACACTATCTTACAACCATGTATGTATTTCGCTGACCAAGTAGCTATTGTTTTAATTACTTAGTGTTTTCTAAATTACAGAATCAGTTTAAACTTTGAAGGCCTTAATGATCATGTAGCTGTGGGTCTATCTCTTTGACCCACCACTGGTTACTAATGGATTTTCTAATATGTTCTTATGTCCTGCCCCAAATATGTTATATTAGTGTGAGTTTAGAAAGAATTATACAACAAATTTCATGTATAACTCTGTTTTCCAGCAAGGAAGATGTGGTGAAGGTCTCACTTACCTGAGTAGTCTTTTTGGATAGGCTTCATGCTGTGATGCCATACCATTCACCAGTCATTTTCTCCATACTTCCAATAGGTCCACTTATGCACTCACTTTCAGAATATCTTATTAGCATGCCTCCCTAGAAACAAGAAGAGGGCAGTGGAATGCAAAGAGACATTAAACAGCACTAACATACATGCACTCTTTCAGTAGCTTGACTTCAGTAACTGGGCTGACTAATGATAGCTGCAGGAAAGATTTTGTCTTTACTTTCCTACTAAGGAGCATAATGGTATGTCTGCTCTGGTGTTCTAAGTTCCAGAATTCAAGTCAGGCATTTATCGACGTAGGATGTGTTCAGTTATTTTCTGTGAAAATTATAGCAGGAGGAAAGCAAAAAGGGAATTATCATATTTGCAGTTCTGTGCTTGTGTGGATGACGCTCCTAGGTACCATATCCAGACACAGCCAGAAAATGGAAGAGAAACCCTGCAAGAAAGTGTGAAAGACTTTGCAGAATAGTATATATAGAAAAGCAGTCTTATGTTTGTGAGAAAGGATGTTTCCTGCTGATATTTTAATACTTTATATTCACTTGTATTAAATAAACAATTGACTCAAAGGAATAAAGAAAAAAGAACCCTAAAAAAATTATTTCTATAATCTTTTTATCCTCAAAAACAAATTATCAAACTTTTGTACTAATTAACATCGATGTACCTCAACTTTAAAAATAACAAGCAACAATGAATGAAAAACTTAAACTGGCATCTTGGAAAAATACTTGACTTTGTGTCAAGTCCCAGAATTTAAATAAGTGGATTTATGTTATCCAAGAGGAGATTGTTTCTCTCAAGGTTTAAACCAGAAAAAGTTGTGTAAATTAATGATAAAATATGACACTAGGCATGAACCTAAGCAGTTGTTTACCACAAACTCCTTGATGTGCTTCATTTGTGATAGCTTCATGATACAACATTACAAATTTTCAGTGTATGTTTTCTCACATCTTACTGACCTACAAAAGGTGCAATATAGCGTTATAATTGTCAAGAGAAAACTGACAGAATTTGAAGCTACATGAAGTAGCAGCGCAGTAGTATCCATGCACATGAATATTTATGTGTTTAATTAGAAATATTACACACTTTTTTAGGACTGAAAATTGTGTTAAGCCTTCTCAGAACAGTCACACAGAATCTGACAATGATGGTGAATTTCTAGAATAAGGAAGACACAACAATAGTTTGATCTGCTCTGGAATGTTTTTTAATTCAGGTAGTGTATTTCTGACACAGAGATGCATTGTTGGTTTTTACACAATCAATGGCTACCACTGTTAGTATATTCACAAGAGCAAGAATTCAAGCTGGTTTCCTTTCACTACAGTTCTCTAGTCAGGATTAGTAACATTACAACTTTTGTTGTCATGCTCTAGACCATTGTAGCAAATTACTTTTCTGGCCTTAATAAACTTGCAATGTGCCTTTGATATCTCACTCAGTATTCTTCATTGTCTTCATTAGAAACATCCCGTTGATACCATCCTTATATTCTTTACAAAGCACGGCTTAAGATCTACCTTAAAGTCAGATAAATGCTTACTAAAAAAACCCTAATACATTAAAAATGTAAGGTTCATCTTTGTCCTGAATGAGTCAAACACCATATTTATTTTCCATTTTTGTAACAACCTTTAGCTTAAAAATTTTTTTTCCATAGGGTTTAATATTTTTTTAGATTAAATGCAGTATGTTTTTATTATATTCTTCAACATTTAACCTCTGTTTGATCTAACAGAAATATATAAAATTCATAATAAACTCCTGCCATTTCAGAAACAGGGCTTCAGGCTTTGTTACTGAAGAGTCAAAATTCTGCCAATAGGCTCCATAGCTGCAGTGGCAGCTTTGGTAAAATTGTCTCAGACTAGATATAAGGAAGAAATTTTCTATGATGAGGGTGGTGAAGCACTGGAACAGGTTGCCCAGAGAGGTGGTAGATGCCCCATCCCTGGGTACATTCTAGGTCAGGTTGGATGGGGCTCTGAACAACCTGATCTAGTTGAAGATGTCCCTGCTCATTTCAGGGGCAGTTGGACTAGATGACCTTTATAGGTCCCTTCCAACCCAAACCATTCTATGACTCTATGGTTACTTGGTATTTCTGTGTACTTTGATTATTTTACTTTATTCCATTTTATTTACCCCTGGTCCCATAATTTGTCCCCATTTTTCCTCAGAAATAACCCTGGACCTAAGAAATACTAATCTGATGATCAGTCTAAGTACTTAGGAGAACATGGAGTTCTGTACTCCCTCCTTATTTCCTGCTTTTAAACTCATGCCACATAAAATATAGAAGTCATTATCCAATTGGCCACATTCCTCTAGTGGGTCTGTTTTATTCTACTACTTTGCTCTGCAAGTTTCTGTCATGTGATATCACTTCTCATTGAGACCAGTAAAACTGCACAAATTCTTTCCTCTGGGGACTGATGACTAAACTGTTTGGACCGATTGGCTAGCATTTGGTGCAGTACATACCGATGGTGGGTTATGTTCTGTAAAAGAGTGGGATCTGAGTAGATCAGTAAACTCACAAGACGTGGAGAAGCAGAATGAGATCCAAACTTCAGAGGTCAAAAAAACCATGGAGAATTTCATAAGGACCCAGAAGGGACTTCAGAGTGTTCATTTCAATCCAGGAAAACATTGAAAGCTTTTGAACAAGGAAAAAAATAATAGACTGCAGCCTTGTAAGGACCCTGTAGGAAGAAATTAATCTTTTAATGTTTTTCTGAGTGATATAGAACCTGTGCTGGCAGATCTAAGCCTTCTCTATTTTAAAACAGCCTTATTTTAGTTTCTGTTCTAATGGAGACCAAAAAAAGGTTTTATTGTGCCTACCTGAAAGAAAAGAGGACAAACCAACTAGTCAAAAGCTGTAGCTAGCTCAGGCTCCTGCCATAACCATCTTAAATAGACTGGTAAGGAAATATTCAAACTCTAAAGGAATCTAGAATTGTGGAAGCTTTAGAAGTTAGACAACATAGCATGTTCCTGTGTGTCAAAACTCATTACCTGAAGTTGTAGCAACCTAAGAAAACAGAAGACTTCTAATTGGTAAGTTCATATTATGATGTTTTAAGCTAAATGGTCAGGCCAGCTCGAGTGTTTGTCGGTCAAATGATCTCTGCACTGTGCTCGTTATTCTAGTGTAAGGTTACAAATAGCCGTATTTTCAATGACGGTAAGAGAGACACTTCAGTAACGATAAGATAACCTTACTGATGAACTCAAAAAATAGCTATTCCAGGTGCCGGGGAAATAATAAAAAAACCCTGGTGTGTCTGTGTTTCTGGAACTGTTGTTTTCCGAGTAGTGAATCGGGAGAAAAAGTCACCATATTCATTAAACCATATTTTTTTCTGAACATTCTTTTTTATAAATAAACCTATTTCAAGCTCTATATCAGTTAAAAAATCTGGAGGTGTAGCTGGGGATGCAGTTATCTCTTCACAGCACAATGAAATAAAAGTTAAACAATAAGCAATAGGTGCTGTCATCCACCTCTCAGCAGAGATCTGGATAAATACACAAACAAATGATTACAAGGGGTGTCACTGCCATTTTTCAAGCTGTATTGCACTGAATAACACACAGTGAAAAGGAAAAGAAATTATTCCCCTCTGTGATCCCCATAGTCGGCAGATATTTTGTTGATCTAGTACCAGTCAGACGAAAAAGGTGTTTGATCTTACATGAGCACGCGCCCAAAGGCCTTCAATCTGTCATAGTCATTAATGCCAATGGGATTTTCACTGACCTGCTAGAATCTTTTAACTCTTTCTAGAGAACATTTTGTGGCATATCCTTCCTTCCAATTAAATCTGATGATCACCTGGTTGAGTGAATATTCTCAGGAGCAAAGGGGAAAAGTGTTCTCCATTGTCTTTTAAATTACAGATCATGATGATGGCCACCTGACACTTAATTAGCAAAATACTGTGTGGAATACATTTTGTAATTTAGTTTCCGACCGACCTTTTTATCACAGGAGACAGTGATGTGTAGGTTAGTATGGCACCAAATACGTCAGAAGAGCTAGAAAGAGACTAAATATTGCATTTTATACTCATAAAGATTTACAAAAATGAATACATGACAGAAATATAATTTTATACTTCTGACTCTCCTGAAGTTTTAATGGCAGGCATGTTCATTTAGCGGTCAGAGAATTATTTTTTCTTGTGCATGTGTACAAAGATAGAAAGAAATATTTTGTCATTTAAGATGTTTATATTGACAGGAAATGTCTAGAATAGGAAAATTAGGCATTGTTACTGTTTGTTAAATGGTCAAAATTGACTAAAACTAAACACCGAGGAAGAGATATTTACATATCTTTATTATACAAGCTCTGAGGCTTCCAGGAAGAAAAACTCAGGTGTATTCCACCTCCTTGTAGGTTTATGTGAACATTTCTCTACAGTGTAAACATACTAGGCACAGAATGACTTATTTTGGCCACTATCCTCAGCAAATTCACATGCTGTGCAGACAAAGCTTTTGAAAGGTTCAATGTTAGTTATTATGGAGACAGATGGGATTCTCAGGCAGCCTGCACTTGAGATAACCTTACAGCAATGGCACTGAGAGTCATGAAGTTACTGAATTTATACAGCCATTAAACTGGACATACAGCTATCATCTAGCACCATTCTGAGCCAAGCTATCCAGAAATTTAAGCCATTTTTATTCACAAAGCTAGGTATAACTTCCTGGTGGTTCTGGAGATGGCAGTTCTCCATCTTAAAGGTTTTGTACCAGAATGCTATAGTTGAGTAGAGATGTACAAATGAACCATTGCCTTCCACAACTAAAAGAGAAATGAGACATACATAAGCTTCTATAGGTTTGCTTCTCCTTACATTTTCATTACCATTTCAGGTATGTAGAGACAGATACTGCAAGGGGAATAAAGGTCCTTTCTATCCAATTGCCATTTTCACAGCTATGGATGACTTTCCTATTTCTTCAGTTGGTATTTTCAGATCACCTTACCCCACGTTGTCTTGTCAAAGTCAGGACTGAAACTGAAAACCTAAGATCCCTAAAGCCAGATTATAAATCTAGGTAGAAGAATGTCTGTTTTATTGAAGGCCAGTGTTGTAACCACTATCCTGTCCTCATGTCTGCCAAGTTCAACAGGATGAGATCCAGACAGTAGACAGTAACGAGTGGCAGACCTCCACACAGTTTATTGAGAAAAGTAAGGAAAGCATAGTAGTTGTAAATATAAGAAGAAAACAGAGAATTGTTTTCAGATGTTAATGTATGAGGTACTGAACTGTTATATTATGCTATGTCCTCAGGAGAGACGGAAGATCATGGCTCAGGGAAGCATCAGCTTCTAGCCAGTCATTCATGGGTGCCCCACAGAAATCTCTTCTTCTCTAATGGGTCCTTCTTTCTTCATGATGCGTCTGCACAAGTGCAAGCGTCTACAAGGTGCAATCCAGTAAAAAGTGAAACAGATGTTTTTATCTCTGTTTCTCTTTCTCCAGTTAATGATGATTTAAGGAAAGCTCTGATAAAGCTTTTTACTCACTAATTCCTCCTTAAAGACTGTATCATGACATTCTATCTCAAATTAAGGGTCTGCTTCATGTTGAGTACTACTAAGGCTGTCAGATCTTAAATTTGAAAATAAATTCTATCATGGTACAACTACCACCATTCCTGAAGCCTCTGCTCCCCTGCTAGCCTTAGGCATTTCACACAACAGGATCACAGACAGCAAGCAATTTGAAAAAAACAACCAAAGAAAAAAAAAACCAAGCAAACAAACAAATGAAAAAAAAAAGGTAGGTAAAGCCAGGCCTGGGCATATGGCTGCTTGCTGGTTAATCAGTAGAGAGCTTTTCTACTGATTCAATCTTACCACATCGCAATGACAGGGAAGAAGGCAAAAGGGATCTGGTTGTCCCAGTTATATTGAAATCAGGCTATCAGTTCTGGTGACGGGAGGTCTACCCAGGCTTCTCTGTTTAAGTGTTTGTCAACCATATTATGAAACACATATACGCACAGCTAGATGACTCGGATGGAACTTCTAAACGTCTTCTTAGCATGATGTACAAATGCTGCTACACTCTGTTAATCTAAATCTGTGTAAAATATGAGAAAAGTAATGCTCCATATACTGCAGTAATAGACATATGATCTGAATCTTGCATTCAACCCTTTGTATGAAATATTTAAATATTATCTTGGGCATTTCCCAAGTCATAGGAAAGATGATGAAGAATAAAAGGGATCTGCATCGGGTTTTGCATATCCGCTTAATTTGGAAATGGAAAAGAGCAGTCTGACAGCTATGCTTTACAAAATTACCAGAAGAGTGTTCTAGATTCTTTACATCAGTTATCAAACTGTTCTCTGAATTGAGTCTTTCACTTAATCAGTATGCAGAAGCAACATAGCACATTGGTGCATCTACCCCAGGAGTGACTTCTAGCTGCCATTGAATTATAAATCATTAATAAGCACTAAATTCATAATGACCCTTACATTAAACTCACTGAATAGATTATAGTACATTTAATGGCCCATGCCCACACTTTTTTTTTTAGATTAATGATGCTTATAGTTGGAGACTTGTTATTTCCACAGTTTTCTTTGTGAGTGGATTGTGTTGCTTTTCACTTTGTTGTATGTTCATGGCTTTGAGTAGTAGCTTTTTGTAGAAGGTTTTCTTTTTAAAGGATAAAAGCTCACCCTCCCCATCATTATTTCTCCTTTGATTTCTCTTGAAAAAAAAAAAAATGCTTTCAAACACTCTCCTGTCCTCTGAACATAAAGACAACAAAGAACAAGATGAAAATACAGCAACTCCCTTCCCCCAGTATTAGCCTTCCTTTCCTTTGGTAAACCTTAGTGGTTTGAACTATCATTAAAAGGAATTTGTTTTTCTTTTTCTTTAAGCTTTCCCTATTAAGTGAGAGTTCTGCAGATCACACAGCTACAAGTCAGTTGCAGAATATATGTTGCAGTAAGTAGAATTAACCTCTTGACCTTCAGCTCTCCCTCCTGTGATGTGTGCAGATATCTCTCTAACCATGAAGCAGTTTTTGCAGACAAAGGATGACTTTTTGCCATTATTTCTCACTGAAGATTTAGCTAGAAGTCTACAGATTTCAAGTTAAGACATTTTTCAATCCTAGGCTATTTTAGCTGTACTTAGTGAAATTACAGATGTACTAAATACTACTAAATATCTATCTTTTCAATGGCAAAAATACATCCGTACTTAGTTGATGTGGAAAAATGAAATGGAGTATTTATATTAAAAACAGATTTGTCCTACTTGTTCACTAGTTCTTATACAAGTGTATTTGCAAGTGGCTGCATATTTTCCTCAACGATTTTTTAAAAAGTATACCCATGAATTTGCAGAGGATAGTTGGAAATGAAGCTGTGACTGTCAACAAGAAACAACTGCAATCTGTTCAGAAAAATAGTAACAGAGAAGAAATTATCTGACTAGCTCTACTAGGAATGGTTCTGCAATATTCTGAATCTAGCTGAATGCAATAAAGCTTGACAATACTCTGAACCTGACATAATTAAAGCAAAATACTTCAGGAGAGGAATTTATTATATTTTCTAGCACTAGAAGCATCAGTATAGTGAATAACAGATGCAAAGAAAAGATATTTTCTTAGTGATTGCATTAGAACCAAAAATTAATGTCTTAACATTGTAAATTAAGACCTAAGCCTACCTTTTACAGCAAAAACAACAGGGGATTAAGGTATGTGTGTAATTTCAAAAATATTTCTCAGCCTAGTGAGAAAGAAAAGAGTAAAAACTGAATAATCAGAATTACATATTTTTCAGGGTTTCTGGCCAACTTAGGAGAAAATTACTTTTCTTGAATAATTAAAAATCTATGTACGAAATATTAGAAATATTAAGTGCTCTGTGACCACAGGACTAAAAAATAAAAACTCAGAGTCACAGAACTGTGATGCATTGATTTATCTGAATTTTAAATCCTCACTGTGAATGAGGTGGTAGCTATTTTAGGGATTTTTCAAATACAGAATTGAAAAAGGGCATTTAACTCAAAAAAGTTTTGGGCCTCATCCATCAAAAGGACTTAAGTATCTAAGTGGGATTTGAATACAATGTGAACACCTTAATCTAAAATTATGATCCTGCAAACACTCTCAGCTGTTTCCTAACCATAAATATTAATAAAAGTCATACCTCTTTAATTGCAAAGTTTTACAAAGACCTGAGATCCTACATCTGATAGGACTGAGCAATACTTAGCTCATACCCATCTGTAGATCTCCTTAAACAGTCTGAGAATATTGCTCTGGTAGATCTGCTAACAGAACTTTTGTCCTTCACACAGAGGACTGTAGGCCTTAAGTAATGGATTTGTCCCTGGCATTTAAAAAAAGAATGGAAAAAAAGTATAACTGAAAGTGTTCTTTGTGTTCCTTTCCTAGTCTGAAGGTGGTTACCTGCAGCGCGCTGCCTGCTTTAGCGGTAACCTGACCTAGCTTGTGTGCTGCATGGGATGCAGAAAGACCTAATAGGAAGTTCTGTATTCATCACTAGGGGTCTTGCTTTTTTGTCACTCAGATTTTATGTTGGAGACAGTTTACAGACGCAGAAGGGGGAAACAAGAAATTTGCAAAGGGTGTGCGATGAAATAATGAGTTTTAGTTTTAGGGTCTAGAGTCAGTTCCTTATTTAGTTTCAAGTCATACAACTGTCCTCATGTCACTGGAACTGCAATTAATTATTGTATCCATTATATAGATCTAGGTAGAGCAGCCAACACTTGCACACCTGATTTACTTTACTCCAAAAAAGAGAAAGATCCATAAACCAGGAGGATTGCATTCTTTGAAAATACTGCAGGTATGGATTCTCTTCCATATATGACCCAAAGGAATTATGTAGCTTTCCCTGTAGATTTTGATGTCCTTTCTCTGGAGTGGAGAAGTAAAATGACTTCATTTATTATTTGGATGTTTGACTTCTACATAATATTTTGAAGACCTGTATTTGTGAAGTTAATGGAGGTATTTATGTCAGTAAAAGGTATAGATTTCAATAAATAGAAATATTCTCCAATTCTTTTTTTTCCTAGCACAGGAATTTTCAAGAGAAGATTTTGTTCCAAAAACTAAAGTTATATGACTGATTATAAAAAAAGGTAGATCTTTGACTTTGGGGTTTACTGGGAGGTAATGGAGGCTTTTGGAAATAGAGAGTATTGGAACCGATTTAAATTGTTTAACCAACCTAAATCGTATAAATCTTCCAGGGAGTTTTCTGTGTGTTACCCTTTATTTCACTATCTCAGATGAAAGTATATGAAGTAAAGAGATTTATTCAGAATATAACTTATAGTTTGTTTGTAAGAAACATTTTCGATTTTTCTTTTTTTTTTTTTTTAAACATATATTGTTTTATTTACTTAGAAAAGCGATAATCATTATTGTGTGAAAGACTCCTACCTCTGACATCGTTTTGCCAAGGCAGATGGACATATGAATCTCGGGGTGGAGGGGGTGTATTTTTTACATTTTACAATAACACTTGTGGACACAACTATAAAAACAAAACCCCTCAGAATGTGCTGCTACAATAGCACACAATTTGTACTTCTGTAAAACTATCATTCATTACTTTAATTTGGTTCCTGGGCTGTATAATTACAAACTTTTCTAAAGTGGCATATTTGTGCATCTACTATGAAGATACATGTACTTTAAAGTAACCAAGTTTTTTAGTGCAGACAAATCCTGAAGGTCTTTGGGCTCTTCATTATATGACACACTTGTACTTTGTAAGGCCTTAAATACTGTACAGAAAGAATAAAATATTCTCCTTGTAGAATGGTTGTAACTGTGGAATGGCCTTCTAATCCAGTTAACAGCTCTTAACAATTTACCATGTTAACTCTGTCACATTATTTCTTTGAGTACATGTTCTTAGCTCATAAGAATGAAAAGTAATCTAACTTCAGCCTCTAATGAATGACCTGAACTGGCTTACTGCTGTTGCCATGCCACATTCTGTAACAGCGTTTCCAAATGATTTCTATTATTCTTAGTAATGCATTGTAATTTATAAGCTTCTGCAGCTTGATTGTGAAAAACATTTTTTAAATTTTTATTTTAGAGTAATGTCTCCATATGTCAAGGGATGATTCTCGTTTCAGGTTAGTATATATGAAATTTCTTAACGTAGGAGAAAAGCCCTATCAAGATATGGATGAATATATTTGACCAACCAAATGTTATACAATTTAATTAAAGAAAAGTAAAAGGATATTTTCCTCAGGTGAATCTAGCTGGTTTTATGCCATACATGCAACAGTTGCAAGACATTGCATTGCCTGCAAGTTGCAGGCATTGTATTGCTTGGGGTAAAAAATATTACTGAAAAGTGTTGCACTATTTTCAATAGCCTCACTTTGTGTCTCTCAGGGAAAACTGGTGGTTGTTTGTTCTGCTAAGACCACTGAAAGCCCAGGGGAAATGAAGCTTGCCTGGGGAGATGGTGTCTCATGAATGCAACAGAGGATGTGTGCAGGTGTATATATATATACTGTAAGAAACTGTGCCACTTGGTGTTCTCTTGGTAGCACAGCAGATGTGAGACTCAACAAGAGATCTGAAGGGAAAAAAAAACAATTGTTTTTACAAATTCTGTTAGGATTCTTACTTTCCCATAAGGGCAAGAACAGAAGAAAGCACAAAGTCTCATACTGGAACCTATTTCTATACCCAGGAGGCTGAAAAGAAAAATCAGCTGGATCAATAAGGCTGAGTAACTTACTTGGAGAACTAATGGTATGTTTTCCTTAAGTGACAAATAATGAGAGCTCTTTGAACTTAAAACTATAGTAAGTCTTTAATAAGAAAAAAACACACTAACTTTTAAACGTGTCAATCATTGCAGTAAGTACCTTGTAAGAAAAACAGATCTGTATTTCCCTTAGTCAGACTGCTTGTTTACTAACAGTAATGACAAAAAGCAGTCTCCACTAGAATTGACTAAAGTTCCAATAATTATAATTTTTCAGCCTGAAACAGAGGATCAGTAACTCCTTTGTTTTCTCTAAATGGGGAAAATATGTGCTTGTATCATTAATGCAACATACACATCCCCAGTTCTAAACTGGTTACTGAATTGATGTCCCTTTTTCTGAGCTCTCAGGATAGTCTCATGGGGTTTTACACTACACTTCTCTTTCTGTCATTTTCTGCTCTGCTCAGTCCTTTAGATTCTATCTGGCCTGCTGGCTCCTGTGTGATACAAGCTGCTTTGAAATTTGAGACAGAGCATCCACGTTTTTCAGTCTTTTCCTAAAGAAAAACTGAAGCATCTGAAAGCATGAAGGCATTGGACCCAGGTCTCACCTCCAGTTTGTAGTGATTTGAAGCCAGATAGATTAGACAAGCGGTTCACATATGACAAATTCAAAGTGTCAGACTTGCTGTTAATGTACAGAATGACTATGATGTAGAATACTTGTTGTAGACATGACAGATGCAAAGTATGACAAGGTCCATGGCACCTTGGAGATGCCTTAAGCTAGAGGTGTTACCTCTCCTTTCCCATAAGTCTGTTTTTGTTTAAGAATCACGGGAATAGAGAAAACTGTCCTGAGACATTATGTGCTCAAGAACAAGCTATCCTGTGGCAGCAGTCTTTCTTTCATATCACATTCTATCATAGTATTGTTGCTACTTGAATTTTATTTAGCATTTATAAGTTCTTATCATATCACCTTTTTATTTTACTTATTTGGTTTTTTAACAGTATTGGGTGTATAGTTGCGTAATCTGGATTTTAATCTTTTGTCAAACATTTCAACAGATGACAAACACAGTTTCAAAGGGTGCTGTCACATCTGTTTTGGTGCCAGAGATCTGAATTACACTTTCCATTATTTTTAAACTTCCTTTTAACTTAAAGTTATTTGCAACATATTCTGTGAGTTGTAGATAACAGAACTCGTAACATTATCAAATATTTTGTTAAAAACTAATAAAAAAAAGATTTCTCCTTCTGATACTTGTCTTATTTCTTGGAAATTTTATTTTCTCTCTAATTTCTATATATAAGCTTGATTTTATTTCCTTCTATCTTCATTATTCTATAAAGCTTATCTTTTCAAGAATGTTTTTTGCTGCTTATATATAATCACTATGGGAACAGTTTCATCACAAAATGGTCTAAGCATTTCTAAGCATTATATATCAATGTGCAACGTGACTGTATTTTCTTCATAACATTAAGTTTAGGTATCACTCTGACCTGTGTGTGTCAGCATCCAGTTTTTGGGTAATAGGCTTTTATTTGTTCTAAAAGCTATCATGATTCCAGATACTGTCAGATACTTGCAAGATAAAGTTGTAGCAATGTTGTATTTGTAATTTTAGTGCCCTTGAGGTAATATAAAGGTAATATTGAACAAGCAAAATCATATATTGCAATTATATTACAGGATAAATGGCCACAGCTTGCACTGAATATAGAACATGAATAATTTCGGGAGGTGAAAAAGGTATGCCTATGTTTTCTGATCAGGACTTGTTTTCACAAGATGAAGCATTTAACATCTGTAATTCATCTTCCTGCCAAGCCAAGAAAATTATGAATATCAGAGCAAGTATAGATTTTCCTTTGCGAAAATGCTTTCGTAATTTTTGTCAAGAAAGAGTGCTAAATGTGTATGTTGTTTCTTGTGTACAATTACAGAGTATTTTTAGTGTAAAGTTAATAACCTCTTTGGTCTGCTTAGAAAGGCAGGCTCCATAAAGGAGTAGTATTTAGATGATCCATCTTTAGTAGTTACAGCTGTCCATCTGCTCTTGTTGTTTTCTACAACATGACAAATTCTATTTCCTTCTTTTAAGTTCAAATCGGAGTTTCAAGATAATGAGTCCCTAACTCTAAAATTACAGCTTGTCTCAGTGTCTAGTGTTATTATAAGTGCTTCCAAAATTGTTGTTTCATTTTGAGTTCTTATATGAAAACGCTATCTCCCCAAACCTTCGCTTCTGTTAGAAGCGCAGTACTTCTCAAAATCTAGTAACACAGTCTGATAACTGACTTGTTTTTTATAAACTAACTCCAGGCTACTAAAGCTAATGCCTCTTCACGAATGTTGTGTAGGTTCACATTCTGACAAAAAAAGAACCATTTTTTTCTCCTTTTCCTTTAAAATCATTCCACATACCCTCATGAAGAGACAAAACGGTTGTTTTAATATGCTTTATTCAGCCTCTTATGCATGTAGATATTAAGTTTCATTGGATTTCTTAGTCAGAGTTCATAGCATTCGGCACTTTTTCTTCCACATTTCCCTCTACCCTTCTCATTTTATCTTCACTTCTGGTGTTATGCAATATTTTGACTAAATGAAAAAGGAGAATTCTAAATCAGGGGGTGTACTATCCTGGATGTCTAGTATAAGAGAGTGTGAAGTAGTAAATATTAAAGAAAAGCATTCATGAGGAAAGGTATATAAGCAAAGAAAGAAATACCTCTATTTCTCTGTCTGGATCCATATATTCTAATTCTAAGAAGGAAAACTAACTGGTCCTAAGCAGAATGCTCTATGAACTGCAGTACTGTGCCCAAACTTCTAAAAGACTTTAAAACTAGTCCTTTTGAATTACACAATATGACATGAGAGTATGTCAGCAAAATGAGCTGTGCCACTTCAGCTAGGTTGCTTCCCTAGGTTAGGTAAATAAATTCAAGTATTCTTCTAAGTTTCTTAAACCTGTAGTATTCTTTCTTAAGTTAAGCATGGTGTAAATCTTACCAAAGCTTTACTATTTGTCATGAAGTCTGGCATTTTATTTTTGTTTCAATTACATGATTCTAACAAGAGTCTTAAAGATGTTTCATATTTGTGGCTGCCATTTTGCAATCAGGCCTACTTAACTGCAAATCTCTCATCAAAATGACTAGAAGAGATAATCCAAACGTGTTATGATTTTGTTTAGGTTTAAAACGTTCGAAATGAAAGCTGAAACACTATTTACCTCTTTGTGTACAGGACACAGGTTATTTAGACTTTAGTGTATGCAGCTGACACCTTCTTATGATATTTTTTCATCCCTGTAGATAAATTAATAATGACATGACTTTTATGGCAGTATGATTATTCAGTAGATATTTATGCCACACCACCTGCACACCTAGTCAGAATAAAGAAGAAATAAGTGTGCAAAAAAAACAAAGAAGAAAAGAATGAAAATGCATAGATATTATAGAAAGGGTACTTTCTGTTTGGATAAAATGCAAATTAATTGTAGCAAGCAGCAACACAACAAAAGATCTATCTTCTTTTACATTTTACATTTTTAAGATACAAAAATGAAGCAAAAATATACTAAGGAAGTATAGCACTTTCAATTTCAGTCTACAAAAACATCATAGAAGAATTATCTTTTTAGTTACTTTTTTTTGCCTTCTTCATATTTCCTGGATGTCCAGGAAAATTATTTCAAATAAACCATTCTACCCACATTCCATAAGAAGAAATGCAACTTGTGCCACTCTAACACAACCACAGCCTGATAAAAGTTCCTGTAGCACAAATTTTAATTCCATTTTACTATTTTTATTCTAATTCTTTCAGATAACTTTACATGCAGTTAAAATCAAATGCAACTTGCACTTGCAAATGAAAGCCCTTGCCAAGTCCAGAAAAAAGTATCAGCACTCCATAAGAGCCGTTCAGCTTTCAGAATCAGTTTACAAGACTGGGTCCTAAAGGTAATAAAATAACAGACAGACATTAAAAGAAAAGAGAGAAGAGAAATGCTAAGCATTCCTGGAGTTGTATTATGATCATTCGTAAAATAATTCTTTGTATAAAGGACATGCTTTATTATCATATTATTAAACTAACTAAATGTTTATGTGAATATATGTTATTTTGTATTATAGCATAATAAAATTGAACCTGGATAGATAGCTGTGATGAAATGAGTATTGCTCCAGTGGTGCATGTCAATTTATAGAATGCTAATGCCAGCTGAAGTAACATTTTTTGGTTCAATGATTTAAGCTATCAACATCTAAGAAGCCATCTTGGTGACAATGCTTTTGTCTGTTTCAGCATCTAAAATATCATGGGCTATCATGGAAATATTTACATGTATACTCAGCATTGGAGATAAGAAATTCTGCACCTCTTTATGCTAAGTATTGGATATAAGAAATCCTACATCTTTTTTTTTTTGGATTTTGATTTTTATATCCTTTATTACAGAAAGAATCCTAACATTTTAATTGTGGAATTCTAATGTAAATTATTGCAACTATATGTAGAGAACTGAGGTTTTTAGGGGTTTTGTTTGGTTAGTTGGTTGGTTTGGTTTGTGGTGGGTTTGGGGGATTGATGCTTCTAATTTTCTCTTTGCATAACCTCACGACCTCCTTGTGGTCCACTTGATTTGTCTGCCCCTTCTTCCAAAGATCATAAACTCTTTTTCCTGAGTTCCAGCCAAAGCTCTCTGTTCAGCCAGGTCAGTCTTCTTCCCTGACAGCTCATCTTTTGGCACATGTGGACAGCCTGCTCCTGCACCTGTAGGAGTTCCTTCTTGAAGAATGTTCAGCCTTCCTGGACTCCCTTTACCCTTCAGGACTGCTTCCTGAGGGACTCTTATCGACCAGTCTCCTAAACGGGCCAAAGTCTACCCTCTGGAAGACCAAAGTGGCAGTTCATAGAATCATAGAATCATAGAATAATAGAATAATAGAATCATAGAATCATAGAACAGTTTGGGTTGTAATGGACCTTAAAGATCATCTAGTTCCAGTCCCCCCTGCCATGGGCAGGGACACCTACCCCTAGGCCTGGTTGCTCAAAGCCCCATCCAGCCTGGCCTTGAACACTGCTGGGGATAGGGCATCCACAACTTCTCTGGACAACCTGTTTCAGTGCTTCACCACTCTCACAGTAAAGAATTTCTTCCAAGTATCTAGTCTAAATCTAACCTCTTTCAGTTTGAAACCTTTACCCCTCATCCTATCACTATACTGCCTGATAAAGAGTCCCTCCCCATCTTGTAGACCTGCTTTAAGTACTGGAAGGCTGGTAAAAAGTGTCTCTGGATCCTTCTCTTCTCCAGGCCGAACAATCTAAACTCTCTCAGCCTCTCTTTGTAGGAGAGGTGCTCCAGCCCTCTGATCATCTTTGTGGCCCTCCTCTGGACTTGCTCCAGTAGCTACATGTGCTTCTTATGTTGGGGGCCCCAGAGCTGGATGCAGTACTCCAGGTGGGGTCTCACCAGAGTGGAGTACAGGGGGAAAGTCACCTCCCTCAACCTGCTGGCCACATTTCCTTTGATGCAGCCCAAGATACAGGTTTTTTTCTGGGCTGTGAGTGCACATTGCTGGCTCATGTCTAGCTTTTCATGCACCAGTAGTCCCAAGTCCTTTTTGGCAGGGCTACTATCAATCCTTTCATCCCCCAGCCTGTATTGATATCTGGGATTACCCCAATCCATGTGCAAGACCCTGCACTTAGTCTTGTTGAGCTTCATAAGGTTCACACGTGCCTGCTTCTCAAGCCTCTCCAGGTCCCTCTGGATGGCATCTGTTCCCTCTAGCGTGTCGACTGCTCCACACAGCTTGGTGTTGTCAACAAAGTTGCTGAGGGTACATTCAATCCCTCTGTCCAAGCTGCCGACAAAGATGTTAAACAGCACCGGCCCCAGTACCAACCCCTGAGGAAAGTCACTTATCACTGGTCTGGTGACCTCTCTCCTTACTTCTCCAAGAATCAGAAAGTCTGTCCTTTTGTGAGTGCTGTGCCCAAGACAACCTCCAGCTGTCACATCACCCACAAGTCCTTCTCTGTTCACAAACAACAGGTCCAGCGGGGCACCTTCCCTAGTTGGGTCACTCAACAGCTATGTCAGGAAGTTATCTTCCACACACTCCAGGAAGCTCCTGGACTGTTTCCCCTCTGCTGTATTGTATTTCCAGCAAACATCTGGTGAGTTGAAGTCTACTATGAGAGTTCTTCTAGCTGTTTATATAATATTTCATTTGCCTCTTCATCCTGGTTGGATGGTCTAGAACAGATTCCCACCATGATGTCTGCCTTGCTGGCCTTCCCCTGATTCTTACCCTTAAACACTCAACCCTGTAGTCACCACCATTAAGCTCTAGACAATCAAAACACCCCCTAACATACAGGGCTACCTCAACCACTTCTCCTTCCTTGCATATTATTTCTGAGCATCCTGTAACCATTGATAGCCACACTGCAGTCATGGGATTCGTCCCACCAAGTTTCAGTAATGGCAACTATATCATAGTTTTCCTTCTGCACAATAGTTTCCAACTCCTCCTGTTTGCTGCCCATCCTGCTTGCATTGCTGTAGAGGTACTTCAGCTGGGCTGTTGACTGTGTCACATTCTTAGAGGAACACCCCTTAATTCCTTTGAGGTATTTCACTGGTGTTTCCCTCTTGGCTCCTATTACCTCAGGAGTCTCTGGTTCATCTCTGTAAGACTTCAAGTGTGCTGCAGCGTAGCCAGTATGTCTCAGAGCAAAAAGCTGAGGTCCCTCACTAGCATCCCACCCCTCTAATCTTGGCACATCATCCCTCAGCTTGCAACTGGCAAGCCTGATATTATCCCCCTTTTCCTTCAAGCCTAGTTTAAAGCTCTGCCAATGATCTTCACTAGCTTTTGAGCAAAGACCGTCTTTTCCCTTTCAGAAGGGTGAATCCCATCTGACACTAGCAAGCCTAGTGCCGTGTAGGCCATCCCATTATCAAAAAACCCAAAACTGTCGTGGTGGCACCAGCCACAGAGACATGTATTAATAGACTCACCCTGTCTGTTTCTTCCAGCGTTGCTGCCAGCAACTGGAAGGAGAGAGGGAAAAATAACCTGTCCTCCAGATTCCTTTACCAACTGTCCAAACATCCTGAAGTCTCTTTTGATTGCCCTTGGACTATGTGTTGAGGCTTCATCGCCACCCACATGGAAGAGCACTAATAGGTAATAATTCAAGGGCCATACCAGGCTAGGAAGCTTCCTAGCAATGTCCTTAATACTAAAGTGCTCCTCATTTTGATGTTCTCTTTTGCTTTTTTGAGGGGATACAGGTAGCTTCTACCCATCATTTGTAACAAGGTCTCAAAGAATATCTACAGAAAGATATGGTATGATTAATTGCAGGCTAAGCTGCATGGACACGCAACAGATCTGATTCAGAAGCTGTATAGCTGTGCTAGTGGATCTCTTATTAGTTCAGGTGTAGTTCTGTCTGTTTGGACTACATTGTACCTGAACAGTTTGACTCCTCAATAGAGAAGCTAGGGTTTCATACATTTGTTTTGCAGATAAGGCATTGATTTCAGCAGTGTTGGTCTAATGGCTTTAAATTAAGCATTTGAGCTCCTCATAAATTTAGAAAATTGAACACGAGGATTCAGCAAAGTGATCAAAGAAAAAACACCAAAGCAGGGAGCAGATGAGTAATTCATTCTTTCAAAAAGATGGGAATTCTGATTTCTTTTCCATACAATATTTAATTATCATAATTCACCACAACCCCCACCCCCCATAAAAGGCATGCAAGCCTATTTCAAATTGCATCTAGAATTATACTGAGGACATGAGACAAGAGGATTCAAGCTCTTCTGCAGAAAAGAGGGAGGTCTTCTTGGTAAATTGGTTAATCTCAGGGCCACTGTTTGAAGTGGTACTGCTACCTCTTACTGTGCCTTGTATGAGGCCTGTTTTTTCTAGGTGTATTTTGAGAACACAGATTTGGTTTTAAGACATAGGTTTACTCTGTGTGTTCACCAAAGTAGAAGATTCCCATGACCTCTAATGAGAATTAGCCCTTGTGGACAATATCATCATTATTTTTGCAATGCAAAGCCACACATTATTTAGCCTCCTCTCACTCCCTGCCCAACCATCTGAGTCATGACTTCATTTATCTACATCAAATTGGGCTGTGCAAATGCAAAAAAAAAACCAAAAACCAAACCAAACTCAAAAGCAGCATTCAATAACTTATAAACTCCTAGTTGTTCCACAAGTCTTACAAACTTCAATGCTTAAAAAAGAACGTGCCAGAAACATCTGTTTGGATTTCTAGGAAACCTCTGTGAAGTTAGAGACTCTCAGAATAAATAATAAAGAGTAATTCTGGTTTCCATTATGAACACAGGCAGGTAGAAAGGGGGAGAATTAGACACCTTATTTTTTTATGTGCGTAAGGTGTACTTTTCAAAAGCATGTGCAGTTATAAAGTGGTGTTAAATACGTGCCACAATTTTAAAAAGAAAAATAAATTTTTCAGGGATTGAAATCCAGCAGCTCTCTGCAACATTATAGTCTAACACAGCTGAACTTTAATACTGTTATTTAGGTGAAAGTAGGAGACAAGTTGAAATTAATTTCCAACTTTAAATGTCTGCATAGATGTGTTGGTCTGTCTTTGTAAATTTTCTTAAAACTTAGGAATTTCACCCAAATCCCTGAAGGTCATAAAGGTTGAATAGTAATTTTTTAAGAAGTTAGTTACTGTGTATCTCATTCAGTGACTTTATCCTCTTTGTTTCTGCATTCTTCACCTACAAAATGAGGCAAATATATGTTTCTCATTTCACAAGAATGTCGTGAAAGTGATTGTGGCATGATGTTTGAAGTCTTTTGGAAAGGTGTGGGTCAGATTCAAAGGAATTCTGATATTAATGGAACAAATTCACTTTGCAAACAGGCTGGGATTGTTTCAACTGGAAACCTACTCTTAAATTATTCCTGCCTGTTTGAAAAGAATCATTCACAGTTCAAACAGGAGCGTCATTTACCTTCTCTTTTGTTATACAGCAATTTTTGTGTTTTAAAATACAAATAAGATTAATAAAATGTTTCATGTTGTTTGGGGTTTTTTTAGTAGTCAATTATATTAAGATGTTATAGTTCACTTTCTTTTCCCCTTTTCCTTTTCCTTTTCTTTTTCCTTTTCCTCATTTTCTTCTGTATCCCCACAGGCATTATGTTCCTTGAGTATGATCAAAGACAGTCTAGGGGCACATGGGAAAATAGTCCAAATGACAGAAACTGTAAAGTAGGAAGGTAAGAGTCTTTAACTCTTACACATCTTTACTTTGCTGGTATAAATTGTCAACCCTTGCAACATGTGCTCAGCTTAATATAAAAAATGCATGATAATAAAAGATTAGTAAATATTCAGCAATGGTTATGTCATTGTATGTCCCGTGTGTTTTAACTGTAACATGAGCATAGGTACACGAAATCTTCAGACTAGCATATTTTTGTCATGATTATCTACTTGTGTAACAAAGTTAGTTTTAAAATCTTTCTCCAAAATTATTTATTTTATGCCGACATTTTTTTGAGCACTGTTATGAAGTGTAATGATTTTCATTCACAGTGATTCCCAAACACTTTAACAGCTTCTCAAACTAATTCAATATTTGTAAACATTAACCAGAACATCAATGAAAAACAGTCACTTCTGAAAAGAAATACAGCAGTTTACACACTTTTGTTGGGTAGGAACTGGATATGTTAACTCAGCTGAAATCATATAATTGTGCCAAAAAGAAATCTTAATTTCTGAAAAGCTAATCACTTCAGAATGTAATCATCCTCGTAAGTAACTTATGGTGTTCTTTGTTTTGTGTGTGCGTGTATCTAAATAGAACATAATGAACATTTTCACTGCTCACCTATATGGATCACCATTGAATCATTTCTTTTCCAGCCATATCCCTAATTTTAAGTGCAGAGAGGACAGTTGCATTTAATATAACCTCCAACAGAACTTCTATAACTGATTCTAGCTGAGAGTTTGTCCCACTTTTTTCTCATTTTGGTATTGTCTTCACATTTAAGAGAGTTTTAAAATAAGTTTTCTATAAACATAAGCACAAAACACCCAGAAACTTAATTTTAAAAACATTAAGTAGTAACATTTTATGATTTCTGGTTTGGTTGGTTTTTTGGGTTTGTTTGGTCTGGGTTTGGTTTTTTTTGTTTATTTTTTATTTATTTATTTTTATTTTTAACAATAGTGGATTCTTAGTAGTTTTAGGGGTATTTATCCTCTAGTTATGCACTTATGTTCCCCTCTTCATTCTTTATTTTAAAGTACACCCTCATTATATCCATTAGAGACTGGTGTATCCGTAACTCAGATGAAAGTTGTCCCTTGGAATGAGATATGTAAGCTTTTAATCCCCTCTTATTGTATAAAGGTAATTTGGAAGTCAACAGAAAACTCAACATGATATATACTGCTGTTATTTTCAGGAATGATATATGACTCCAGAGCAAAAATATAAGAAATCTTAAAAATTACATATTTATTAATTAGACCACGTCTTGCACATATTGTTGATATTGTACTTGAATCATGACCATAACCTAAAATTACATGACTTAAAAATATAGACCTGATAAACAGCAGATTGGAACAGGAAGCAAAAATATGGAAGTTGTGACATTTATTGACCATAAATCTTTTCATATTTTTTAGAATAAAAGGAACTGAAAGAAACTAATTGATGAATTTGACCTTGGTATCATAGCCTGCTAAGGGCAATGACACTATTCCATTACAATTTTATCTAGGCTATTTCACTTCTTAACATCTGAAACATCTTCACATCTGAAATTTTGTGATGAGTGTAAAAAAGATGAAAGTGTTCATCACTGTCAAATCTGACTGTCACAGTAGCAGGGAACTGAGTAACCAGATGTAGTGGGAGGTGTCCTTGCCCATGGCAGGGGGTTGGAACGAGATGATCTTCAAGGTCCCTTCCAACCTAAACCATTCTATGATTCTATGATTCTAAGCAGTGACAGGCAATTGAGTAACTTTTCTCCATGCAGAAGCACATTTTCTTCATATTTAAGTACTGATACGTAGAGATCAAGTCACTTTTTTACCTTTTCCAGAAGCTGAAAATGTTGAATTTTTTAAGACTCTCATTATAAAGCTTATTTTCAAGCTTCCGAATCATTTCTGTACAGATCCTTTTATCTTCCTGTAGTATGTCAGCACTTTTCTTGAAGTGGACACCAGAATGGAAAAAAAAATTCAAGCAGCAGTTTTATGTAGTCTAGATTATTTCCTCTTTAGTCAAATGTCTGCGTTTTTAAAACAAATCTAAGGGTCATTCTGAAAGCATTTTGCCTTGGAATTAAGCTAATCTAGGATGATCTGCAAAACCATACATTGCTGTTTTCCAAATCCATTCTTAAATTCTTAGTATCACCTACATTCACTGTTTCAATTCATATTGTTTTAGTTGCTTCTATTTGTAAAATCTATAGTAGTTTAGCTGTGAATGTTAAGCAGCAACTCTCTGTCAAGTTTCAGGTAGTTCTTCATGTACCTGCAAGCAGACATGTAGGCTAGGATTCATTACCTCTAGAGGTAAAAAAAGGAAAACAAACAAACAAACAAAAAAGTTGTTTGTTTTGGGCTACTTTTCAGAGTAAAGAAGAAGAGTTGTCTCTGGAAAGTGTTTCATTTGACATGTATTAAACACCTAAACCAGATATGAGAATTGCCCTCTGGAGGTCCCTGATCCTCTTCAGCAACTAGAAAAGGAGACTAGGGTAACTAGTTCAGTCATAGACATCTAATTTTTAGATGATCAGATAAGGAATTTGAATCTCAACTTGAGATCTTATTCCTGCAAAGTTAGATGTTATAAACTTCACAGATTTGGAGCTAGCAAATATTCGTCTATTGGAGCATAAACTGATGATGTTGATGCAATGTCAGATAGATACTATCTGACTTGAAAATAACAATATAAATATTAGAAACACTCAACATAAACATGCTTCAATTTATGCAAGCACATTCACACATTATTTTAGCTACAGCTGTCATGCACATACAGTTTCCTGTATTAATTATGTGTAGTTTATGTTTGATGTTTAAGTTCTGTCTTCATCATGGTAGCCCTAGATAGTACAGTTGATGTTTAAAGAAAACTCCCAACTCCCTGCTTAGCCCCTCTTTATTAATAGAACTGCCTCAAACACCTTGCTTCTTTTTACCCAATGCCCAAATACATGGGGGTTTTTTTGCACCTCCAATAGCATCTTCTGTTTGATAAAACCAAGCAGGTTTCATAACATTTCTTAGAGGCAAATCTTTATTTTTTAAGAATTTTTCAACCTGCTCTTTGATCATTACATATAAATTATAAATTCAGGTGCATTAGCTAGCACTAGAAGTAAAAGCCAAGCAGATGTTGAGTTGAATGACACATCTGTTGGCTTGAGAAGAAATTATATGTATGACAAATTGGATTTGCCCTTTATTTTTCTCAGGAGACTGAATCTCATAACTGAAGCAAGCACAACATAACAATTAAAATGATTGCTTTGAAGTCATCAGTTCCATTGCAAATACATATTTTAATGATATTATTTTTCATAATTTTTAAAATTGCATTAAAAAAACATTTAACTTCGAGATGAGCTGAACACTGAGATACACAACTGGGCTTATAAAAGTTATCATTGGATGTATTCAATGGCATATTAACAGTCAGTATAAAAAACCAGAATTGGTTCACGTCATCAAACAAATATATTTTTGTGAGCAATATAGTAATTAAAATCAGTTTATAATTGCATACCTAAACATTTTACTGTCATGAAATAAATGGCTTGATCTGTTTCTAAACAGCAGAGAGTACTAAAACCACTATAATTTCTAAACAATAGAGACAAAATTTTACACTGGAAAGAACTGAGCAGACAGTTTATAAGAGAAAACCCTACACATTAAAAATTATAAAAAGGTTTGGTCCTCTTGAGGGACAAGTAAGAAAAATATTTATTCAGATGTACTAAAAAAGATCTTGTTACAGACATGATAATATCTTTTAAACATATAATAATGAAATATCTTGCACTTAAATAATACTTATTAGTTGAAAGGAGATGTACAGAAATTCATAATACAGGAGCAAAGAGACACTGAATGAAATTGAAAAGCAACAAATCTGAAGTTGATGGAAGAGGATACATCTTTACACAATATATAATTAACTTGTAGTTTTCATTGCCACAAGATATCCCTGAGACAAGAGCTTAGTTGGATTGATAAAAGGATTAGACACTTATGTAGATAATGAAAACTCTCACAGCCACATTAGAGAAGGAAAAAGAAAATAAGATTTCAGCACATAATCTAATCACTAGCTGAAAGAGCTGATAAAACTTCTGCATTGTGCAAGTTATTTCATAGTAGTTCATTCCTGAATTTTTTGTAACTTCTCTCTAATCATAAACATTATTCTTCAAAGACAGGTGTCCCCTAATCTCCTCTTTCATTCCTTTTGCTGACAGTCTCAAAATGTTGGTGTTAATGGCTTCTTCCTCCTCCTCAGTCTTGGATCTGCTTAGATTTATTTTTGTATCTTTTCTTAATGGAGTCTCCTTACGTGTTCCTTGGTTCCCTATTACTTGTTTTACTCCTCTCGTTGTTATCTTTGTAACTGCTTTTACTGAGCAATATAAGGTCACACTCCTTTAGTGATGACTGACCACCATAATTTCTATTTACAATCTGGAATCTCTGGTATCATTTTGCATTTGCATTATTCCACTCCAGAATTTATTCTAAAGTCACAGGAAATTCAATTAACCAAACATAGCTGCTCCCTACTGGTTTAATTAAAGTTTAACTTAAACTAATTTAAATAACGGTTTTCTGTTACTAGACCATTGTTATGCCAGTTAAACAAACAAAGAAAAAATCTCAATTCAAGACAAACCCAGTCAATTCCCAAGACCTTGCACTGTTTGGGCAATAGAAAGTCTGTTATCTTTCATTAGTAAATGCAAAAATCATGTTTACTGGGAAACTCATGCTAGCATGAGGCTTTTAAATATCTCTTCTTCTCATTTAGAATTAAATGAACATTTCTTTTTTACATCCTTTTTCTCATTTAAGGATTCACTAAAGTTAACTCAATACTCTCGTGCTGGGGAACAGCAAGAATTAAATAATAGAATAGATGTAGAAACACAATAATTTGGTTTGGTAAGGATCTCTGGAGGTCATCTGGTTCAAGCCATTGCTGAAAGATCAGGTTGCAAAGGGTCTTGTCCAGGTAAATCTTGAAAATCTCTAAGGATGGAGATTTCATGGTCCTTCTGGGCCAACTGCTTCTTCACTTAGCTACCCTCCCTGTGAAGATTTTTTTTCCCTATTCGTGGTAAGAATTCTTGTTGCTGTAGTTTGTGTACATTAATTCTTGTCTTTTTGCTTTGCACTTCAGAAGAAGAGTGCATGTTCTCTATAATCGCCTTCCAGGTCACTGTAGAAAGCCATTATATCCTGCCTTAACTGTATTCTCCGACCTGAACCAAACCAATTTCCTTTGCCTCTTCTCATGCGTCTTTCTTCCATGCAGCTTAGTGGGGTACTGAAGGATAAATAGATAACTTGTTTCAAACGTTTGCATCACTTGTTTCAAAATGTGACAGTACTTTTTAATTGGAAAAAACCAGTTTTATTTCCTGTTGCATCCAAATGACACATGAAATAGACATGTTGAACTGTTGAAGAAACTGGCTAAGTATGCATGGCAAAATAATACAGAAATGCTAAGACTAGTTTTAAATGAGTTATCTAAATAATTGAACTTTATGTTGCTGATGTTAGACTGTATCCATTACCTGATCTATATCTCTTGAAGCTGCCTTTGAAATCTTTATCCTGTGCTGAAACTTGCAGTATAATTGTACCTTAAGTGATTTTTGGAAGTATTCCAGCCAATGTTGTACATCAGTTGACCTTAAAATTTTATGTCATCCCTTCTGTTGCGAACCGTGAGATGAACTTTTCAAGGACCAGAACACAGAGCTCTACAACTGGAGAAATAATAAAAATTCCTTCTAATACTATAGCTGCTTGGAATCTCAGCAAAAGTAGAGCAAGTACATCAAAGGAAGTATAAAAGACTAGAGTTGCAAACACCATCGGGCCTTGTGTCTTTTAAGAAAAAAGTTTGAAAGTGACCTTGTTTCATTATCAGAGACTAAGTTCACATTCTGTGAATAACATCAATCTTGGATGTAAAACCAACTTGAGCTATGAAAAAAAAATAAAAATCCAGGAAACAGCAATATAGAATCCTTTAGATGGAACTTACGAGTCTTCTTGTTTCAAATTAAAAAAAATAGCATTAAACAAATTTGAGTGAAAAGCAAAAATCTTACATTTCATTTAGTGATAGTGTTTGAACAGACCCAAACATACATTAAAATTAAAAAAAACCCTCCTTGAGAAGCAAGATGTTTTGTACAAAAGAAAATAACATACAAAAATCTACAGCAAAAAAGTTACTTTTAATGCTCTTAAAGATCACATTTAAAAGAAAATTTGTTGAATTATTTTAAACGAATTTATGAGAGAAAACATGAAACAGCTAATCAACATTTTTATCAATTGCTCTTTTTCCATTAGTAGTATAGTAGAAAAAATTTTCTTATTCTTTTCCCTGTTAACAATTCTATTCTGTTTTACAGTTCCAAGATCAGATGGCAAGCGGTTGTCTGAGAGCCATTCATAATGGCAGAACCTACTGAATTTTTATACCATAATGTGATGTACTCCATCAGTGGCATCAAATGCTTCATGAAAATATCTCATGGAAATATCTCATGAAAAAATAGGAGAATATTTTTCAGAAAATTTTCATTTTACTCCTGACATAACAATCCTGAACTTCAAGTGAGATATACAAAATACTTCAAAAGCTGAGCCTGCAAACTGAAATTATTAATTCTGCAACATAATAAAAATCACAGACTTGACAGAAGCAGTCTTTTTATGGATTACTGTAATTTTTCATATTGTCCCTTCCTGGTATCCAAGTGCTAATGACTCTTTCCCTCTGTTCCCCAGGGACTAACTATCCCTTCCTTTTGAGTGCTTTGACTCAGTAACATAATCACATTATAAATAGAATAAGTGTGTTTAATGCATTTCAGGTTTATTTTCCTGTTTCTTGTTTTACCTACTTGAAAGGTTTAGGTTAGAAGCTGATCAATCTAGAATCTCTCTAAGATCATAGATCTAGATGGTAACAGGCTGAATGACACTTTGGCAGTGACTTTCTCTTTCTAATAACTACATTTCCAAAAGTAACTCTTATACCAAAAAGTTATGTGAAAAAGATACACAAAGGATACACATACATGTTAGTTGCCTGTCTATGCGTTTATAGTTATAATAAAACACTTCCTTTTCAATTAAAAGCTATTTTTCCTCAAGAGTAGTTAAAATGTGCCATTGAGGTCAGCATCTGGGAGAGACCACTCTGTAAACATAATTCAACACTCTAAAAGGAAGAGCAGATACGATTCATCACACTTTACATTTCATGTAAAGGCAGAGAAATAAACATGCAGGACAATGTTTTTGTTTCTCCCACCTAATAACTTACAAAACCTGACTGTGATTAGGATGTCAGATCTGGTGAGATCATAGCCTGAGTGGGCAGTACACTCGGAGAAAAGCAGCCCTGCCAAATTTTATACCTGAGTTAGATGCCAGGTCTAATTTATGAAGGGGATTGAAGAGAAGCATGATCCACTGAAACTGGAAAATATGATTCCAGATCTGTTTTCAAGCTGCTATGCCGATTTAGGCAAGCCATACATTATCTCTACAGCTCCATTTCTCCATTACTAATAGAAGGATTAGCCTTAATGGGGAGGATTTGTGTTAGTCTGGTATTTAAAAATGTAATGCATTAAAGAAGTGCTATAACTATTAATTCTTTATTCTCTCTTCCTATCATTTTCATGACTTTTACCTTGCTTCTTTATTTTAAGACCATTCCAATCAGTCTTGTAAGTCAACACCTATCTACTTGAAACAACAGTTGGTCCACTTGCATCTTTATCTTTCTGTGCATAGAACCCAGACCACCACTTATTGATTCAGAACAAAGGAAATCCATAAAATATTCAGTTTTAAGTTGGTTATGAAGTAGTGACAGCACAATTCATCCAATATACTTATGCTAAACTCTTCCAGTTTTAGTTCCAGCTCAGATGTTGTAACTTCTGTATTCATACTTCCATATTTAACTTCCACATTCCTTTCAATAGTACTCCGGCCTTTGTCCCAGACTGGATGTTTTCTCAATGCATTTTCTTTTTTTTTTTTTTAATAGTTTAGTGTGCTATTAAAATATTTTATTCCATTGTTTTTAAATGTATCCTTCCCGAACTGTTTCAACTATGATAGCTCTTGTATTGTTTTTATTTGTTACTGTAATGTTTATTTTGCCCATTATGCCTTATTTTCTCAGTTAGCAGATGATCCTGTCTTGTGTTTGCTCTCACAGTTACCTGTGTATCATCCCTATTTGTCTTAGAGCTCTGGTCCTTCTTTACTTTTTTTCATCATGGTTCTTCATCATTGGCTTTCTATATTAGGAATTCCTTTAGAATATATCAATAGCCACTTCTTTAATGCACTGTGTTGATTTCAATTAGATCTATCATGTCACTATTTTCTCCTTACAGTGCAGAAAATATTGTAGTGTCTTATCAGTATGTCTTGTAACAAGACTGTAGCTGCTCATGGAATAGAGATGCCCCAAAGTGCCAGAGTACTCGTCAATTTTCAGATGGTTTCACATCTAATTTAAGGCCTTCCCTTCCTTCACACAATTTGAGGGTAAAATATCAATTCCTCTCTTAAATATGTCTTTATTTTGTGATAAATCTTATAGATTTATTGTCTTTTAAAAATACTTCTGGTCATTCTTATATATAATAACTTGCATGCTGGAAGTTGTGAGTTCACTTTTTCAAGAAAAAGTGAAGCTGCATTCATTTTTGTTTGTTCATTTTTGTTTTCCTTCTGTAGCAAGAATCTTATCCACAGCTTCCATCTTTCAAGGCTTTTCTATTAGAGAATTACCATAGAGATGATGAAAAAGGAATTTGCTAATATACTCCAGTATGCAAATGATGTATTTAATCTAAATTATAGTTCAATAGGAATGTGTGAGAAATTACCAGTAAACATTTATGGCTGAGATCTTTATCTTATTATGTTTATTTTGTAACATTGTTGAAAACATGAACAATTTGTTCTGAAACACTTTGAACCAGTATTTCTACCTCAGCAGAGTGGTATCTGTGTATTCATAATAAATGGAAGGTATGTCTTTTGTATGCATTATGAAATACTTTGAGGAGGAGGTTTGATGCAGTCGTGTTAGATTGTTTGCATCCTGTGGGAATGAACCGAGGAACAAAGGTAAGAAGCATCTGCCATTTAACTTACAGGGGCCAGTGGAGCTGACAAACATTGAAGAAAGTGCATTTTGCAGTTTATAAGGGTTAGAATACTCATTTCTCCTGCATTTGTAACTCACATAAGACATACAAATAAACTAAGCTGCAGTCTTACTGAATATTTCTGAGTTTGCTGGTCTATGCTGTACAGTAGCTAACCTAAAAGTGGGTTTTTTTGTGGATTTAGTGTTTGAGGTGAAATCAATGACAGTGCTCCCCTTAATTGTCTTGACAAATATATCATAGTCCAACATTTGACAGAATAAAAAGTATGTGTAGTGTAATTTTCTCTCTCAAAATAATCATAAGGGAATGAACAGTGACTTAAAAGTCAGAAATGTGTCCCTGAATGGCTAAATGTTAATTGCAGACAGCAGATGTCTTGCTATGATAATGACAATTTCTTTTAAAAAAATAGGATTATAGAATTCAAACATGGAATGCAATAAAAGTATTTCCAAACCTAAACATACTTGGAGAAACCACTGCATCCTATGACAAGTGTAAAAAAAAAAAAAAAAAAAAAAAAAAGAGCAGGGAACATATCTGGCAAGAAAATACCTTCCTTAACAAATAAATCACTATCCTTCATGTCTGCAGTTCTATGGCTATTATTTTACAAACAAAACTAAGAAAATACTGAACTGTTGACAAAGTTAAGAACAAGAGTGCCAAAGGAATGTAAGTGAATTTTAAAAATATTTTTCACATTTGAATTAAAAATCTCTATAGCAAATATAATTCTTTCAGTTCATTTCATATCACATTACTCTTAAAGGATGATTTAGTTTCTGCGGATGTAATGATTTTGCATTATTTCTTTCAGTGCAGTGAAAATATATCATGAAACTAGACACCCCCTCCTAGAAATTATCATTAGACCCCTCACTTTTAAAATTTAACATGATGCATGTACAAAACTTCAATGTACATGGAGATTACAGTTTATGCTTTACGGTAATTATCAACAATACTGCTACTATTGACAATTAGGTACCATGCTCAATTTATATGGTTGTCACAGGCCATCTGCATGCTATCAGTTGGTGATTACAGACTTAAGTTGGCTTAACAGACTTTCATGTGGCTCTCATCTTCCAAACCTCTGTAATAACAGGGAAAATTGTACTTTTTTTTTCATTAAATTAATTGAACATAAAGTCATTACAATTTAATCCCCGTCAACATTAAAAGGATAAATTTTGACTGCATCTTATTAGCTTCAAGTCTATCCGTTCACTTTCCTGTAATTGCAAAAGCAAGATGGATAAAGATATCAAAATGTTTTATTTCTATTATCTGACAAATAATGTGAAAACATGTAGGAAATGTTGAGGTGTTTCATGCAGACCCTAAGAACATTCTATAAAAAAGAAAAAATAAGGAAAAAAAGTTGTAGAATAGAAATAAAACTGAGGACCTGATTGGTTCTAAGATATTTTAGGGCCAGTACTCTTAAATGTTTTTATAAATGATCTGGACATAGGAATTGAATGTACATGAAATGTTTGCTGATGATACTAAACTAGGAGGAGCTATGGACTCCCTTGAGGGTAGTGAGTCCTTACAGAGAGATCTGGATAGACTAGAGAGCTGGACAATCCCCAACCATATGACATTTAACAAGACCAAATGCCAGATTCTGCAGCTGGGACAGGATAATCCTGCTTATACGTACAAATTGGGGAACAAGAGTCTGGAGAGCATCTCTGCAGAAAGAGATCTGGGGGTTTGGGTTGATGACAAGTTGAATATGAGTGAACAGTGTGTCCTGGCAGCAAAAAGGGCCAACCATGTCCTGGGGTGCATCAAACACATCATAGCTAGCCAGTTGAGGGAGGTGATTGTCCCACTCTATATTACACTGATGAGGCCCCACCTAGAGTACTTTGTGCAGTTTTGGGCACCTCAATATAAGAAGGACATCAAACTATCAAAGTGTGTCCAGAGGAGGGTGACCGCGATGGTGAAAGGCCTCGAAGGTAAGAAATGAGGAGTGAGGAGCAGCAGAGGTCACTTGGTTTGTTCAGCTTGGAGAAGAGAAGGCTGAGGGGTGACCACATCACAGTGTACAACTTCCTTAAGGCGGGCAGCAGGGATAGAGGTGCTGATCTCCTCTCTCTGGTGACCAGCAATAGGACACAAGGAAATGGAACGAAGCTGCATCAGGGGAAGTTCAGACTGGACATTAGGAAAAGGTTCTTCACTGAGAGGGTGGTCAATCACTGGAACAGGCTTCCCAGGGAAAAATGGTCATGGACCCAAGACTGCCAGAGTTCAAGAAGCATACGGATGATGCTCTTAGTCATACAGTTTATTTTTAGGTAGTCTTGTGAGGAGCAGTGATTTGAACTCGATGGTCCTTATGAGTCCCTTCCAACTTGAGATATTCTATGATTCTATGATTCTGTGATATGTTAGGTAGAATGCTAAGGAAGATTAACAAATACTGTATTCTTTAGATAACTCATCAAATTATAGGATATATAGGTCCAGTTGCATTTTGAGAAAGAGTTCATGGAGAAAAGTACAAAAAAAATGTTATGAACTTGCAGTCTCATTACCAGGTAAGCCTTGTTTGTTTCTTTAAATAACAGAAACACGTTGTTATTATTAAGTGTAGCAGGCAACCAGATTACAAACCTAACCAAGAGTAAAGGTCAAAACCATTTTGGGCTAGAATTACCAGGCAGAAGAATGAAGCAGTTTAGGATAATGATTTGTGGAACAAAAGCAGTCAGCCACTGAGCAACACCTGGAAGAACTCATCCAAGAAACAACCTTTATAAAACTATGTGAATGACTTGGGCTGAGAGAATTTAACACTTTTTTTGGAGAAATAATCTCACCCAACTTTCAAGATTCTGAATTCAATTTTAGTAACTAAAGTAACTAAAATCTCTTTGAAAATCATGTCTCAGTTTTTTTCCATTTCATCTCCATTTTGAGTTAAGTGCTTACATCAGAAATTTGTGCTCAATATAGGAAATAAAAGGACACTTGCTAAGTAATGTATGCTGAGGAAAAGAAGTATTGTGATTCACTTCCACAAAAAGTTCTAATTTTCAAAGTAACCATAATTAAACTTCACAGAACTGTAAAAGTTAATACACAGTACACTCTGGATCAGCAAGAAAGCTAAGCTTCCTTGACAATGCACTCCCTTACTGTAGTTTAAAAACATTTAGGGCTAGCTCTGCAAAGGGTCTTCAGTTCCATGTACTAAAAGACATTCCTCTTTGAATGTCTCTGAGGATAAAAATACCTAACTAACTTCAGTACTTTAACAGAGGCAGAATCTCACTCTGATGACTTTCTATAATAATTACCTCTTTCCAGGTAAGGTTATAGAGACACTTACCTTCTGTCTACTGTGATTTTAAAAACCAGATTCAAATTAGATGCCTAGATTAAGCGGCCTGGCTCTCACTTTATAAGGTTTAATAAATTTTAGAGGCCTGATTTATCTCCCTAGCTTCATAAATACACACTCAAAACAAAGTGACTCTGTGGTTTTATCTCTCTGTGGTCCCATCTTTTGCTCTCAGAACATTACTTGTGCTTCTCATACCAGTTAGGCCCATTTCTTTTACTTTGTGACCCACAGTTCCATTCTTTTACTCGATTTTAACTTCTGCTTTCTAGCATTTTGCTTCTACCTTAAATTTCATTTTTGTTTCATCCTTACTCAGCCAGCTCCTCCCTTTATTTCATGTCAGGACACATGCTGGTGACACTACGATGGTAGCTTGCGGCTTGCTGCTTAGTGTTTGCCCTTGTCTAACAAAGCAGGAAACCTGAGATGTTTATAGACCCTAAAAGTAATTCTATCTAGTCCAATTTTCTGGGCAATAGCTATGTATAACAACCCTAGTCTTTACATATGTACTAATTATATACCTTGGAATAACAGGAATTATAAAAAATATTAAATATTATCTTTGGTTTCATAAATAGAAAAAGATGCCACAGAATGTACAATGAGTATGCTGTTTAGAAAAGTGAAGTTTAAATCATATGCTTGTATAAAGCAAATCATATGCTTTAATGCTTAGATTCTACAGAGACTGTGCTATAGAAATATTGAAGAGAGATGAAAATGCAGGATTTGAATAAAACATCAAAATGATGGTGACAGGATGGATGTGTCATTTTATGTATTTAATGCAATGTCTTTTATAGAATCAAATGTCTTTTATAAAATGCAACAGATTTAAAATGATTAATTTTAATTATTTTCCCAGCTAAGGATTCTTTCAGAATTGTATGGGGTACTGTCATAATTTTTGTCAGAGGAGAGAACATATTTCTTTTTGTGGGCAGATCTAGCATTTTTCCAGTATTGCTCATAGCTCCATTCCTTTAAGTATTCTTCGGATTTCAGTTGCACCAGTTTTCAGAGGGTTCATATTAACTTTTTCTTACACATTGATTCTCCTTCCCACTCCCCTCTCTGTTTTTTTCTTTGAGTCAAACCTGTCAGCTTTCATTTGATTTTGCTTTTTTAGGCTGATAACCTACTCTGTCTGCCACAATTAAAACTATGGGAACTTTTACTATAGAGTTGAAAATCCCTACACACATTATCATTTTAAAAGCCCTCAGGGACTACATAATAAATATAGCATGATTATATCAAATTAGAATGACTGGAAGAAGCTTTCCTCTTGAAATCTTTAAAAAAAATAGAGAGAGAGAGAGTGTGTGTGTGTATGTGTGTATGTGTGTGTGCATATACATAACTATGCTTGTATGTTAGTTATAAAGTACTGAAGGCAGTATTTAGCCCTGCCCTAATAACAGCTCTCTTTGTGCACCTCAATTTTAAAACTTACCTTTAACCTTGTGTCTGCAAGCAGCTGTGGAACAAATTCCGACTAATTTAAATATCTAACACCTCATTTTAGAGGCATTCAGGGATGCATCAAATGATAACATGTAGCTCTCTGTCAGTGGCCTGATGAGTGATCTAAAGTAAATTGCTTTGCCGCTCTGTGACTACATTTCTTTATTTTTAAAACAGAATTCACGATTCCTCTGTCCTTCACAATGTTCTTTGAGCTCTGTGGAGCAACTACAATGCTGAACAACTTGTATTAACTGCAAAAGAAGAAAACATTTAAATGGGAAGCAGTTTGAGGATGGCTGGACGTATTTCCATGCACTTTTGTTTTTTTTGAATTCTTTATTTTTAAAAATGTAGGAACAGCCAATAATCCGATAAAGATGTGTTGTAGCGTAGTCACGAAAGGAAGTGTGGTATGTTCGTGTTCGTTCATTTCATTACTAGTATTACATTTATTTGACGAAGTTTAATCGATTTGTGGTATTCATGATCACAATTTAAAACAAAGATTCAAATTAGATTTAACTTAAAGTAAGTGGCTAAGAATAAGTTTATCAGTAAAGTAAACAAATTGGAACACAAGACTGAAAACCTACCATCTACTAATGAAGCTAAGACTTACTACTGCATAATTTCATAAAGAAAATTTACATTTCTCTCTGGAGTAGAGGATAGACATGGAGTTACTGTCAGAGATGTATTTCTGGACTAATATAGTACTGACTTCATCTATGTTCTTTTCATTAGTAGTAGTTACCTTTGCAGTAGAAATATTTTTTAAATGGAAAAATATAATGCCTTGAACAAAGAGAAGTGATTAGACAGTAATTTCTATGTACTGCACAATGTATTTATTTATTTGTGTGCAGACTGTTTATTTGAGTACAGTATTTATTCAGCATACAATATTATTTAAAACATGGCATATCAGGACTGCCTGTAAAATACTTGTTTCAAGTGTTTTGTAAACTGCCTGTGAAATTTATCAAATTTATCAAACCATGCAATGACTGTAGAAAGGAAAAGCGAAATAGTAAAATCGCTCTCCACTGTTGCTACTTTCAGTGACTATGCTGTTACCTCTATCACAGGGCAAACAGCACTGTTCAGTTAAGTGAGACCTTGGCTACATCTACTCATCATTAAACTTACCAGATGATTCTGGTACATACTGGGAAAACGAAATACAGATGAAGGGAAGGCTTACTGATGAGCTCTGGACTACATGTGCCCTCCTGTAATGGTTTAGGTGTGCATGGAAAAGAACCAAGGAAACACAGAGGAAATAACAACTTTATAACCTTTTAAAACATTTGGGGCAGGAAGCCAGAATGTGATAGTAACCCAGGTAATGGCCACTAGATGGCTTTGGATGTGTGGAAAATCAAAGAGATTGGCCTGAGTGAGGCCACTGGTGGTTCATGCTGACTGTTCAAATCAGAAGGCACTACATATGAAAACAATACCCCTTAGAGGAACATACCCATGGAAGCTCAACACCAAACAGAAGCCTGAGCCTAAGGTGGAACCGCTATGTCTAACACCCAGGCTGCCAGACAAGGCTTGGGCAGGATCAGAATGCTGTAAGGGCCAGCAGCAACTTGTGGGCTGGGGGCCAGAAGCAGTGGGAGCCCCCTTGGGGTCTGTCAGGGCAGGGCCTGGCAGCCAGGCCCTGTCTCACCATCCCAGCCAGGAGCTGGGCAGCCAGGGCAGCCCCAGCCCCAGGCATTGGGCCCCTCCCTGGGTTCAGAGACAGGCTAAGGCTGGGCTGGAACACGGGACCCATGGCTGGGCAGGGCAGGGCTGTGGGGGGGCTGAAGACTGGCCCTGCCACAGCATCACTGGGGCAGGGACTGATGGCCCTGCGGGGCTGAAATGGGGTCCTCAGCTGTTGGCAGGGAAGGGGGAGGTCCCAGGAGCAGGGGTCAGTGCCAGTAAGGCTAGTAGTGCCCTCAGGGCCCTGAAAGACAGCTCATTCAGCTAGCGTGAGTGCTGTGTTTCCCCAAGGTCATGGTGCTGGTCACAGCTGGACCAGGCGCCTTTATTGGTGTGCAAGTGCTCTTTACAGAGCATGTGTGGGTCTTTGCTGGAAATGAAATCATTATCCACTCACTCTTACATCCATCCTGCTTAGTCATTAAACCTTCACTGTTACACAACTGAGTGGTAGAATTCTGTTCTTCCAACTACCTCTTTAAAAATTCCCTCCGTGAAAGTCTCATCCTAAGACTGATATTTGGTTCTGTCAGAAGGACCACAGTTTTCACACTAACACAGCAGGAACTTTATAGGTGGACTATTGTGTCTACTCCAGCCTATAGGCTTCTTTCCTGTGACATCTATAAAGTATTTTGTTGACTATGAAAGAGATAGATGCACATATTACTTCCCCACTGAACTCAAAGAGAAGCCAAACACAGAAGATTCAAAACTCCATAAGTTAGGTATCTAAGACTAAGTGAGTCACTGTTGCCTTTTGCTGAAGTCTGTGGAGAATAAGAGTCATATCATTAAGAGATTAAATTATTTTTCACTTCTGAAATCAGCTTCTAGCAATTCCTACTACTACTCTTTCAGAGGCCCTAGAGTACCTTGCATAGCCTCCCACTGCCACTCCAGAAAGGTCTAGGTCTGCAGTAGGTCTAGTGCTTTATCTGTCAGTCCTGGCAGACATCTGAGATACACTGGAGAGTCTCAAATAGATTTAGACTTTTATGTTCACATAACTGAATAGCTCTCAGTGGTGTCTGCAAAGCTACTTAGTTGACCAAATGTTGATGTCTATTTTAGGATGAGCTGAACAGATCTCTGTGCCTGGATTTAGTTGTGCACAGTTAGATGCTTACTGCCATTTTTAGATGTCCTAGCATATCTATGTGGAACTGGCAGATATGACATAAGATATGACTTGAGCTCTTCTGGAGTGACAGCTGCAGGTCAGATTAGATACTTTAAGGCATCTCAAATGGCACTAGATGCCTACATTTAGACAACCAAATCAATCTGCTAGTTCCCACTGCATACAAAAATTATTACTGTTTTTGATTCTTCTGGATCACGGTTTTCCTAAGCAAAGGAATGTTCTTGGGTATTTGACCTTGGCAAGAGGTCAAGTAAAAGAAAGAAATATATTCTGTGAAAGCAAAATTACCCACCAGTAGGCTAGATGGGGAAAGAAACTGCACAATAATTTGTGCTGGAAATTACAGGGTTCTTTAAAACAAAGAGATAAAATATACCAACAAATAAAAACCTAAATGAGTAAGAATAACTAGTAAAAATAAACATCCAATGGAAGAGATTACTTAAAAATGTAGTAAATTCTCCAGCATTTGATGCCTTTACAGAAAGACCGTTCTTCCTTCTGAAAGACAGATTTGTATCTAATCAGATTTAGCTGAAGTAAAAGATGGAAGTACTGTAGAGAGTTCCATGACCTTTGCATTGACAAAGTCAGATTAGGTAATCATAAGTGATTCCTTCTGCCCATAAAAGCTCTTTGTTTATCTACTGCATAGAAAGTTATACTTTAGAAGCCTGGATCTTTAATAGAAATTCTAATCACTGTAAACTTGTATTGTTCCCCTGGGGAAAGAATAGTCTTTTTCCTGGGGCAAGTCTTACAATGGGGAGTGTTTAATTTCAATACCTACTGAAGATGCTTTTTTTTTTTTTCAGAGAATGGGATCAGTTTGGATCTTAGTGAGATATTACTTCTTCTTAAAGGGCCAGTAGTATTTTAATTTTAAAATTTCTAAAGCTTGTGTGGGTTGTATATTCAACAGGTTTAAATTGGCGTTAACTCTGTTCATACAAATTGGTGTATAGGAAATGATCAAACAAAAATTACTCCTTTTTTTTTCTTTTGAAAGATTTAATGGCTGGAATGTTTATAATTTCTTTTAAACACAGACAATTTTCTGCAGCTTAATCTGAGAACGTGATTAAGTGACAGAGATTTTTGAGTGACATGAAACTTGCCTTGGATGAAAACATAATAGGGCAGACTCTGAGTTGATAAAAGACCTATATTAATACCTAGCCCTATTCATCCATTTTGAATTTTAAACACTTAAAAACATGTCTTCCTCTAAAATTACTATGTGTGCAAGTGAAAAAAAAAAGGACAGAAAAAAAATTTCGTTACCTTCTTCAACCCAAACAGAAGGGTTGTCAGTCTGTTTCTACAGTCATTTACAATGCTGATAGAAGTGCTGAAGGAAGTGTCTGTGAGGCTGAAGGAAGCTGCACTCCTGAAAGCAAAATAGCTAGCTGATCACTCTAAATGTAGCATTTAGTTGAGGTGCACTTTCTACCTTTGGTATAAATCGGTTAATTTAACATACAACCTTAAACTAAGAGTGCCAACAGAAACAAGAACTGCCTTTCAGTCACTAATAGGCTAAAATCAAAATATCCCACAATATTTCCCAAGCACCTCAATTGAGTGAGTCATTTTAGTCACTGACTGAGAAGGCAAACAGTAGTGTTTATTACTCAGATGAATTTCTTGAACAGAGATTATCAGACTTGGGCCAAGTATTTTCATTATCACCCAGCGTTACACCACAGTCCCACGTTAAAGCATGCCGTGGTGCTAGACCGTTGTACATTGAAACACACTATGTAGCCAAGGCTAGCTGTGAATTTGGAATGCTGTTGCATGGCAATACGAAGTTCCAGGTCTATCGAGCAGTTGTGCTCACAGCATTCCTGTACAGTTGTGAGACGTGGATCACCTCCTGTTATCACGTCAGCAGATTTGATCATTTCTATCTACTGTTTTTGTTATGCTTGGAGGATTTACTATCATAACCAGATTCAGCTACTAAACACCATAAATTCTGTTAATGTTTATCACTCTCTGCTGGACTTGCTCAAGTTTATCTATGCCTTTTTGTACTGTGAGAATAAACCTGGGTGAAGTATTCCTGGTTCAAGCTAATGAGTGCTGAATAAAGGAGAATAATCACTACCTTCTATCTACAGATTACATTTATGTTGATGCAGCCCAGTAAACTGTTAGGATTCATTGCTGCCAGGGCATGAGGAACCCCAAAAGGACCTCTAAGCCTTTTCCAGTAAAGCTGCTATCCCACACAGCAATCATCAACTTGTACAAATATGGGGCTGGCAAGTCCAGGTGCAGGACTTTGCATTTGCTTATCATGTAGTTCCTGTTGTTTCATTCCACTGACCTGTTTAGGTCCCTCTGGATGGCAGCTGTGCCCTCATGCACATTGACTGCACACACACACACACACACACACACACACAAACCCACAGAGTTTAGAGTTGTCCACAAACTTGGCTAGGGTGTAGTTTGTCTCCTCTTCCTCCAGGTCATTGGAAAAGGTATTAAGTGGGATAGGACTCAAGGTAGATCCCTGAGGAACTCTACTTATATATTTATTTTTCTTTTACTATCCTTTGCAGGATAAGTATGCAGGATGTATATTTTTTCATTACTGTTTCCATATATTTACTCAGGTAAGAAGAAGGTAAAATAATTCCCAAATCAATCAGAAGTTGGCTATCTCTCTTTCTTGTGGATTAAGTATCCTCAATTCACTGCTGATAGGAAAGCAGTGTTCAGTAATGGAGCTATCACGAATTCTTTCATATTTTACATTTATTTGGATTTGCTGCCAAAATGACTACATTTATGGCAAACTGCCTTTGCCAAAATGCTGAACGCATGCATATTCACTTCTACACTTCCCACACTGACAGCTGAGGTACCAGCTTGTTGCAAGTTTTCAGTGACCATCTTTATATTAATTTATTTCCTCAGATGTTTTATCTCATACTTAGTTATCTATTGCCTTTTCAGAGTAACCTACTGAATTATCTGAGGCAAGTTTTCTCGGGTTGTGATTAATGGAGCAGTGTCAAGTTGGAGGCCTGGAACCAGTGGTGTCCCCCAGGGGTCAATACTCAGTCCAATCTTGTTCAATCTGTTCATCAATGACCTGGATGAGGGGACAGAGTGTATCCTCAGCAAGTTTGCTGATGATACCAAACTGGGAGGGGTGGCTGACACTCCAGAGGGCCGTGCTGCCATCCAGCATGACCTGGACAGGCTGGAGTGCTGGGCAGAGAAGAACCTCATGAGGTTCAACAAGAGCAAGTGTAGGGTCCTGCACCTGGGGAAGAAGAATGCTAGGCACCACTATAGGTTAGGGGTGGACCTGCTGGAAAGCAGTTCTGAGGAGAAGGATCTGGGGGTCCTGGTAGATAGGAAATTATCCATGAGCCAGCAATGTGCCCTTGTCACCAGGAAGGCCAATGGAATCCTGGGCTGCATAGGGAAGAGGGTGGCCAGCAGGTCGAGGGAGGTCATTCTCCCCCTCTACTTGGCACTGGTGAGGCCACAACTGGAATATTGTGTCCAGTTCTGGGCTCCCCAGCTCAAGCGGGACAGGGAACTACTGGAGAGAGTCCAGCATAGGGCAACAAAGATGACTGGGGTATTGGAGCACCTCCCTTATGAGGAAAGGCTGAGAGAGCTGGGACTCTTTAGCCTGGAGAAGAGAAGGCTGAGGGGAGACCTTATTCTTGCTTCTAAGTATCTAAAGGGTGGGTTGAAGGAGGATGGAGGCAGACTCTTTTCAGGGGTTCCCAGTGACAGGACGAGGGGCAACGGGCACAAGCTTGAGCACAGGGAGTTCTATTCAAACCTAAGAAAAAACCTCTTTACAGTGAGGGTGCCAGAGCACTGGACCAGGCTGCCCAGGGAGGTTGTGGAGTCCCCTTCTCTGGAGATATTCAAGACCCGCCTGGATGCAGTCCTGAGTAATGTGCTGTAGGCATTCCTGCTTTAGCAGGGGAGTTGGACTAGATGATCTCTAGAGGTCCGATCTCTAGAGGTCCTTTTCAACTCTAAAAATTCCGCGATTCTGTGAAATAACTAATTAGTAAATAACAGTCAAATGTAGGAACTGATGACCAGTTTTGATGATGGATATGGAGGGAACACAAGAATGCCTTAGAAAAGTTGGTGAAAAACTTTGCTGATAAAATTATTCACAGAGTTAAGCATCTGCAATGAATTGCAGAAGGACGTTTTTATACAGTGTAATTTATCAACAAAGAAATAAGGGAAGAAACACTGGTGAATAAATGTGTGATACACCACATATAGGAAACTACAAGTAGTTTTGGGGTCTCAATTTCAAAAAAGTAGGCCTAAAGGACTTAAAGAGATGAGTGACAAAGTTGCTGTTGAAAGGAATAAAACAGATTCCACTCTAGGAATAATTAAGGAGATGACTTTTCAACCACAAAAGAGATGAGAGATTTTGTTTAAGTCTGTGAAGTTACAAGAGGCATGAAAAAAGAAAGAATGGAGAATGAATATTCACAGTTCCTCATAAGAGAAAAAATAAGACACAAATAAAAAATCTTAGGTTCAAAGAAGACAGGACAACATTTTGGATAAAACAACACACATACATACAAAGTAAAGTTAACCTATACAACTCATGGATAAAAATGATTTGGAAACCAAAAGCTTATATGGATTCAAAGAGCAAGTACAAAACATATGGTGTTTGGGGGCAAAACATTAATCGCCATGAAGAACAAATAAATCATCTTTGTCTTGGGATGTTTTTGAGCTCTTGATCACTAGGAGGAAAACCAAGGACATATATAATGAGTTTCTTATACTTTTTCTACACGCAACATCTGGCTACTGAGTGAGAGAGGACAGTGAATAAAGTGGACCTCTGATATGACTATTCTCATGATATAGTTTCTTGACAATCCATCAGACTTTTACACTATTTCTGTTCTTCTGCTTTACTGAATAGTATGGATTAATTTACACCCATTCATAGAATTCTGTTATGCCTTCCTATTGCTGCGCTTACACTAGATACCCCAGTCACGGAACCTGATAAGCTGCAAAAATGCTAGCTCATAGTTTCACTTGTATAGTGAATCGTTATATTTCCTTGGGGCCTTTGTACTTTTGTGTAACAGAAATCTTTCATAGTTTCATTAATTGCCTGAGTATACATTAAGCTAGGTTCTGTAAAAATCAGGACTGGTCAGTGGTGAAAGAAAGATGCTATTAAGGGATTTAAGAAGTGCTAGGATTAAGACTAATGCCACAGACATGAAAGTTTTGTGTTGGATTTTGGGGGGTTGTAGTTTTTGTTGGTTATTTTTTTTTTTGGGGGGGGGGGGGTTGTTTGGTTTTGAGTGTGTTTTCTCCTGAAGGAAAAATAAAACGTGCGTCCATAATTCTGTTAGATTTTTAGACTGTCTGTCCTTTCTAGGTGTACATATTCTGCTAAGGTGTTTGGAACTATTACAAAAATTCATCTTTGTTCTTAAAATCTGTTGACTAATGACACCGAGCATTAACCTTTTAGTAAGGCAAGGACAGCTTGTATTGAATAATTAAATTATTTCTATTAAGATGTTACATCGTAATGAGAATCTGCTGTAAGCTGCAGTCTGTGTCATCCTGTTCTGCTCTTGAAGACCAGAACCCTTCCAAAGAAAAACATGATGTTTTTCTCTGCAGATATTTACCACAGTCTTGCAAAAGGACAGATGTTTTCTGTGCCCTTGGTGATATTGATGAGGCTTGATTTTTTCAGTTGGTTTGCATAAGTTTAGTTAATCAGGATGTAGGAAAGAAATATATGATGATATACAATAAATATATGATGATATACAATGTCGTAATAGTGTGAGTCACAGAAGTGGTAGTGAGAGATCTTTTCTTTTACTTCCTGTCTGTTAACGTATGCTATGGGTCAACGCTACCAAAAGCCCCTCTAACATTGGGTGTTTCAATATACTTTGGATACTGGTGCATATGCAAACACAGTGCTTCAGCTGCATTATGCTTAGCTAGATTTGCTGACTTTTCTTACAAGGAAGTCAATCACTCTTAAATTTCTAAAGCAAGCTGTTCTAATTCTGCATATATGCCGTGAATGAGGGATGTAATCACTGACAGGTGAGGGGGAAGGGCCAACGGTGGAAGCTAAAAGGAACGTTAACTTCCTCTGTCTCCATTAACATTGTGTAATATGTATTCTGCGTCATATGACAGGCAATCTACCATGCTTATGCACAGTGTTCACACCTCCTTCCTAATCAGTACTGCACCTGAACTGAACCCTGCAGTGAACATGCCTCTGAAGTACAAATCTGTAATATTCAGAGTAAGTTATAAAATACATTTGTTGCACTAAAAATTCCAATATTTTGTGAGTTTTTCATTCTACATAATAAAATGAATTAAAATGGAATGGGAGTTTATTGTAACATTGAATTAAAAATAACAAGTGTTGTCTTTAGATATTTCTTGTATACAAGTATATATACATTTGAGAACCTATTATAATTGTATTTATCATTGTGTAAATGTTTTACTGAACTTAATTCAAAATTAAGATTTGTCTGGTCAAAATGAAATTATGATATTGAAATCAGAATAGTAAAATAAAAAAATGAATTTTTCATTTTGAAAAAAAAATAGGAAAAATTAGCATGATGTTCCTAGGAAATATTTTGAATTTAACAAAGCTCTTCTTGCTAATGGGAAACTGTTTCATCCATATTTTATGAAGGAGCACTACTTCTTTCCACATGGCCAGTAATCAGACTCAAACCACACTTTACTACCTCCATTTATTATTGGCCTGACCAAGAGCATATAGTCCAAGTATTCAAGCAGCAGTAAATTTGCAGCAATATATTAATATGCTCTAGCTCCATCTAGCTTTACTTTTGGGGTAACTCATATCAACCAAAAGTTCTTCTCTGCAAAGGGGTGGGAATTGTTTTGCCTGAACTGATCACAGAACAGTTTCAGAAGTAAATCATGTTAATACAATGAAACTTGAGAAGGAAGGTGCAACTTCCCTGTTGTCCTGTAAAAGTTTGGCTCAGGGTCTCTAAACTGCTTTTCAGTAGGAGAAAATAATGCAAAATGTAGATTCTTTTGCATCTTATGTTACTATTATTTCTCATCTAATTATTACATTTTAAATTTCTTATAAGTATTCTGATAGTGATACAAAGGCTCTAGTGCTATTGTGCTGAAGCTCAGATAAAAATAACTAAAAGTTGTTTTACCCTTTCATGCATTTTATAAACCCAAGGACAAAAGTCCTTATCTTTACGTCTGTAATCAGTATAATTGACTTCAATGGGGTTAGTCCTGGAAGTACGCTAATAGTTATCATGAATATATATTTTCTAAAGTGAAAACATTATGGCATCCCTAAATGGCAAAAACGGCAAGGAAGCAACCCAGCTGAGATCACACAGGATTAAGATTTGTCATACTCCACATTGTCCCAGCAAGCCAGCCTCCTCCTGTGAAATGAAGCACCTTCTTTCTATTGTGTTGACAAAATGGAAGTTGGGACAGTGCTCAAACAATGACTCTATTAAAGATAAATAGTGAACATTTTGTTGGGAGGAGGAGCTAGATTGATCAACTAGGAACTGAGTAGGTGAGAACTCCTGATGCTGGTATTATCAGATAAAGGCCTTTTAATATCAGATCATAGTATATTTTTCTTCTCCTTTTTTAATTATTTAAGAGCACCATAATACTCTAACTTCACAAACCATAGTTTGTCAGCAATCAAATATGAGAACTTAGAGAATTCTGTAGATAACTGTGATTCAAGTAGTGAAGATCCTTCCATCTGTATGTTTTTGTTTTCTGGATCAGTCATCCTTAGCATTGTTAATAGTAATCGATTTCCCACAAATAAATTTTTATCTCTTATTCCCATAGGAAATAAAGCAGTGGAGGGACAGGCAAATATTTTGACTGCTGCACTTAATGCAATAGAATCTGCAGAGCCTTTAGTTATAAGAATCCAAGCCACTGAGACCAACCTTCCCTTTCATGACTTTTCCTTTTTCATTGTGTTTGGAGATTCTGAATTGACCTTTGCTTTTGCTTGTATTTAATTTTACATGGTTGAAGGCTAGATGTGAATTTAGTGGAATTCAAAACATGTCGAAGTGTGCTGATAAAGGATGCTTGGCAAGTTGTTTTTCTTATTTTTCAGAATGCTCTCAAAATGAAAGAAAAACACTGAAATAAGTATAAAGTTATTTTCTGAATCTTTCCACTAACTTTATAGTGGGAGCACAGAGCATGTTAATGTGTTTACAGTTACATTTTAGGAATCCTTAAAGCCCTCAACTCTTTGATGGAAAGATGTAGGTTCAACTTGGATATACTGCCATTCTTCTGTAATTTCAAAGAAAATAAAAGTCAGTGATAACACTAACATATCCCACAGGGCTAAGTTAGAAATGTTTTTTCAGTTTGTGCCCTGAGACTGACATGTCTCTATATTTATCTCAATTTTATTTAACATAACTATTTATAATATAAAACATAAATATACCTTTTTACCTGTAGGTTCTACTCAGAAGTAAACTAAAAATATACCACTATAAATCTATTCCTTTGTGCCATCAAAAATATAAATATGGTTTATACCAAAACTATAAATTAAATAACAAGTCTAGGGACATGTGTTATTTTTCTTAAGGCTCTGAATTCCAGAGTCATTTTAATAAAGCGCATTTACAAGACAAACGTACTAAGACTCAGTATAATAGCAATAAAATGGTCTCTGACCAACAAAAGAAACAAATACACATACACACATATATATGTATTTATAGTTTAAGTTCCCCATGTTGTAACTAATCCTGTGACTCCAGAAGTTTTCCTATAACTTCTGAAAATTAACAGTGGCAAAACAGTAATTTCTGCATGCATAAGCACTGCTTCATGAAAGAATTCACATTGTGTTGTAAAAATATTTAAGTTAGTTTGTTCTAAAAATACAAGCTGTGACCTGACATATTCCTGCACACTTTCTGCAGTCAAAAAGAAGTGACCAAATTTGCATCAGTATTCAGGGATGGTTTTTTTGTTTATGTAATCCAAATTTCAATTCCAGAGTTTTATTTTTTAAATGGAAAAAAATACAACTTCTTAATTATGGCTTTTAAAAAATATAACTATGATACCTAAAAGATATCTAATACATTCAAAACTAGTTCAGTCAGGACATACATCAAAGTAATTCACATCAGATGCTGGGTCAGTATTGCTGAGCTATCTCTCCAAAGACAGAAAGTTCAAACTGAAACTCTAATTCAAATTAATCTGAAAAATTTTGAACCCTTTGTAACATAATGGACTGTTTTCTTTCTGTACCTTTGTATTCCATATATGCTCCTCACTACGATCTAGGAAAAAAAGATACATTTATAACTACTTTTTGCCCCTCTACTGATGACTTTTACATTTTTTAATTGATGTCTCTTTTTTACAGTTTTGCCTATACAATCACTTCTTTCACATAAGTGGACTACTACACTTCTACCTCCTGAGCGCCAGCTGTGCTTCACTGGTAGTTATTGTTGTAAGTCCAAAGCAGAACAACTCAAAAACCGTTCAGCTGACAAAACTCTGCTGTGCTGAAGCAGTAGGCCACCATTTGCATTTCTCTCCTGAACTCATTTTTAACTAATATATTGTATAACTGAACAATTCTACCGTATACTTGGGGAGCTTATTCTCTTTTCCTTCATCATTTCCAAACAGCTCATTTTTTTCCTTGCTATTATCTCCACAAGACTGAAAATTCTACAGAGCTGCAGGTGACTTTTAACAGAAGTGAGGAATGGATACAATGGATAATTTAAAGCAAGATAGACCTCAGCAGAAAGGAAAAGTTGCCTGCAGAGTGAATGCATCCGAATTCTAATGATGCTTTCTCTATTGGAGTTTCTGCCCTGCTCTGTTTTGAAAGATGTAGTTATTCTCCTGTATTTAATTTAATTTACCATTTCTGAACTCACTGCCAGATTTCCAGATCACCAAAATTATCATCTTAACATCTGCCTTTTTCTTCCTTTATATCATTGCAGATAGGATTAAAGTTTTTATCTGGTACACATCTTTGTTTTTTCTCTGCCTCTAACAGCTTGGTAAGCAGCTTCACACCATCCTGTTTCACATTTGTGTTTGATGCCAAGTCCCTTTCTAGTGATTATCTCAGCTGGAATGCCAGAGGGCTGAGGAGGAGGGGAAGGGTTTAGCAGTCATGTCCTGCAAAAGAAATCATCTGTTTTTCAAAAGCAGTATGTGGTGTTCAGTTCTCAGAATTGCATACAGAACTGTGCTTTTCCTCTTACCCTCTGACCTTGAAAATACCAAAGGAAATGGAAAGCTGAGGAGTTAGTATATACAAAAGGCTACCTCTCAAGTATAGAGATTTAAATGTAACTGTGATTTGAGGATGTGCTTATTTTGGATCCAGGTTTTCTATTTTAAAATGTAAACTCTCTTCGACCAGTCATGATCCTTGAGTTGGCTCAAGTCTGAAAATTACAAAAGTGTAAATACTAGTATTCCACAAAATGTCATGAAGGATGTTTATGTGGTGGACTTTTACCACCATAAACTTTCATCTAATACAAAATATCACCCCCTAAAAAGAGACCCATTGGAAATCCTTACAGCTAGTATAAACTCAGGGGTTAAGGAAGGGTTTATATCTTTCATTATTTTTCAGATATGGCTAGAGAGCAGCTCTTTGGGTCATGCTAAATAAGTTTCCAAATAAACAGCTGAACTTCCAATATTGGTGTGGGGGTGTAGGATAGTAACACTAGATATTCCAGGAAACAAGCCTGTGATAGTTTTGACACTGATCAGTCAGGGGCACAGTGGCTGCCTTGTTCTACTCCACAATACAGAGTTATCCATACATATTTTATCCAGGAAGATTGTATGTGCATTAACTGTCCATCCACTGTCTTCTAGATACTTCTGCCTATGCTATAGAAAGCTGTGAAATACAGGAGCAGTTGAGGTGCTGACATCTTTTTACTACTGGTAGAGTGTACATGGAACAGGTTTTAGAGGTACCACTTGGGTCAGGATTGATTTTGAAATCAGCCCCAAGACAGGAAACTTAAAGCAATGAACTCATCTCTTCATCACCATTAAAGATTAAAAGAACGCTCTGAACTCTGAAGGAAAAAATGTGCCCCTTGAAATCCTTCTCCCATGGAAGTCCAGACTGGTGGATTTGTTTCAGTGTACTAGCACTTCTTCCCTGCCAATATGGATAGGTTTCTGTATGACCGAAAAGGCAAAGAAGTAGCATTTGGAAGACAGAAGGGATTAATGTGCACTGAGGTCATAATGTGCATAACGTGGCTAGGGAAGAACCTAACTGTGGGAGTCACAAAGTGTTTCTGGATGCTGGTATTTACTTGAATTGTTACAGAGGTGTAAATGCTAATTTCAGAACTGACTGGCTGAAAAAAAAAAGAAGTGTAGTAGAAGAACTGTGATAACATTTTGAGGAAGATTTATGCTCTAGAGCAGATGTATGGTTGAAATTAATGTATATTTAAATATTTAAAGGTTTAAATGCAGGATAACCACATTGGATAAAGAAACATGTTCCACTGGGGCCTCTGTGGATTTGTACATGCAGCCCCATTCTTTTGGATATTGAACTGCTTGTTTTACATGAGGCTAACAGGACTACAGAAAAGTGTGGGTAATCAACCAGCTATGTAGATACGTAAAGGTACTGAAGCATCATCCATAAGCTCTATTTTGTATCATTATCTCTTCTATCTGCTTTCTTGGGATAAAAAAAGAATCAACACTGTGCTGTGAATTCAGAACTCATGATTAATTACAATTTGAGGGAAGGTTTTTCTCACTAAAATGTGAAGCTGGTATTTTCAAATGGATGGTGGTGTTTTGACCTTCAGAGAGCAATTCAGTTGCCTGCTCATACATGTCTAGTTCAGTTTACTGTATCTTAGGAGTCTGAGTCATTTACTATGTACAGAAACAATAAGAGATTTGTATCTATGTAGTATGGCAGTTGGAGAGCACTCAGGATACTCGTGGGTGCCTAAAATATCTCTGGATACCAATGTTCAGGCACCTGCATCCCACTTTCAGGTCCAGAGAGAGCCAAAGGACTGTTGGATTAAATATCATAGCCTTAAACTTATTTGAGAAGTCTATAATGAGTAATAAATTGTCTCAATAGTAGTGTTCAAAAAGATATGAAATAGACAACAGCATGTAAAAAGGCTGGGAATTTTTTTCATCTTTATGGCTATGCAGAGTGTACAAAAGTACATTTTTAGGCCCCACATTAACACACATTATCCACCAATGAGAAACAAAAATAATGTCATGGAGGTGGAAACAAATTAACTCCTAGTCTGTATCTGTATCTCAGACTACAAGTTAAACATCAATTGTTTATATAAGACAATGTTGTTTTTTAATGCAATTGCATTTGGTTATACTGTTGGTTAACTACACACACATTCCTGTGACTTCCATGGGACTTGTCCACTTAATGGCGTTAACTTGCTTATTTAATTCATGAGCCTACATTTTGCATTGCATAGCCGTCTGAGACAGAGGACATAAAGATTTTTAGAAAAGCATGAGGATCGAGGCTTTGGAAAGTCAAGTTAAACCTCTTCAAAGAAAATACCTGCCTCCATAATATAAGGAAATCAACACTTGTGAGAGAGTTTAAAGCATAAAATGTGTGACATGTATGACTTTTAAGTGCCAATGAATGGGCATTAAAATTCTCCTTCTATGACTATCAGATCAAGGCATTGGTGTCCACATCCTTTTTACTCTAATTAATCATCACATCATCCTTATTAGGAGTCATTCTATCATCCTTTTATTTATTTTTCAGAAGAGCTTTATGCAAATACGTTTTCTACAAAACAACAATCTTCTCAAGTATTTTAATGTGGTGTTGGATTTGCCTCACTGGACAAATTGGAATATTCAAGCTTTGTTACAAACTGAAAATAAAATAAATCTTTACCCTTATCAGGAAGCTGTACTGTTTTATCTTAGTGCTCCAGACTCTGTAGTTAATCATGAGGAGAAAAAACTGAATATGAGACATAATGTTCTATATTACAGCAAATATGTAACTTATTCAAGTGATCAAAAACAAGATCATTAATTCCCAATTAAAAATACCAAAAAAAGTATAACCTTTGAAGAAAAGGATGGAATTTCTGAAAAGCTTCATAGTTCATGACAACATAACAGTGTAGCCAAAAATGACAGCAAAAGGAAACTCTTTGAATTCTGTTTACTCTACCACCAGTCTTAAGTATAACTCACACAAAACCATGTTTTGTGCCAATGTTTGGGCATCTACTTATGCCAACATTATTACTGAAATTAAATTGATAAGCATAACTTTTATCAGAATGCGATGTTTAAAACCGGGAAAATACTATTAAAAGTATTTATCTAAATTATTTTGAAAGTAAAATAAATCCTATGTAAAGGTTTTATTCTTACTGTATATCTCCAAGAACATTTGAATGAAATAATCTGTAACTACAATATACACTACAAAAAGAAATCGAGCCATAATTATCCGTGCAAATGTATTCTCTCATAGATATTCATAATTAAAAAGCACACTAGCAATTCTGAAAACTATGGGCAGGTTCAGGACTCAGCAAACAGTCTACAAATGTAACACTACCTAACAACATTGAGCATTTGTGCATTATATTGAAAAAAAAAATTAATTGTTTCTACAACTGATAATTGTGAAACTTAACAAGGATATAATAAAGTGCATAATAATAGCACGTTCAAATGTATAAAGTTATTCTTGGGTCTTCATTTCCTTCTTTAATCAGCTTTAGCTACATAAATCCTGATTTCAGTGGCACAATGATAAAACTAATAAAACAAAATAGGCTAGGATATTTTCCTCAAAATGCATATATTTTCTCCCACCTCCAGCAGAACAGTGGCAATCAAGTCATATTTCTGACTAGTCCATTTATACTTATTCCCTTTCAAGTGTTCTTTGTTCTTGTTGAATCTACATCTCCTGTGCTATTCAAATTCACCTTTTGTTTCACTAATTACCCAAAGACTTTTTATATCTCAGTAAAAAAACTCTACAGATCTTCCTTATATACAAGGAAATTAATGCGTATAAATGTACACATATATATTGAAACAACCCATTCTATACAGTCTGTATTGTTGTACAAGACTCACTGAAAGAGTGCCTGTTAAAAAAGAAGAAAAAAAATTAGATACTTTACATAAGGTAACGCTCTCATTGGGAATCAAACATCTTGAACAGGACAACCAGTAGCTGTCTGGATGGTAACCAGAGTCTCTGTTGCATGATTCAGGTGACAGACCCCAAACTTTTGCCAAATCCTTATAATCCAGCTGGTGTATGATCCTACATGGCCACCCCAGGCTACGCATGACCAATTTCTATTATCTTACACTGTGAACAAAACACCTGCTATCTTATCTACATATGAAAAACAGTCCTACATGACCACTACTACACCCGCAGAAACAATTTCTACTGGCTATTTTAAATTATCTGCATGTGGTTTAATAAATTCTACATCAGGAACTAACTTGGGAAGTTCTTGGGATGACCAGATTCTCTACCCAGCATGCTAGTTAACGTATAAGGATAGAAATGGTGTCACCACTTGGCTTAAGCACAGTAGGAGCTACCTGGGGGAGTCTCCAGGGCTGTCTGAAATTCCCACGTGGAGAGCTCCTGTAACATCAGCCAAGTGCTTTTTTGTAAAGGTGGTAGGTACAGTGGTATGAGTCAACCCTCTTGTCTGAAGTTGGTCCATTGTCTCAAATCTATACATTGCCTCATCTATGCAGAGACTAGCTGCATAGCTGCTTGGGACCACCAAAGGAATTGGGCTGAATGCACTTGGTTTACACATAAACACACAGGTAACACAGTTAGGACAAATATTAATTTCATCTTTACAACACAGTTATCACTTAAATTTCATAGACCTTGGCATAATATATGCCATGTAATTTTAGATGTATGAAGAAGCATTCTAGGGAGTACTGTAAGAATGAACAGAAATCTTACACTGCTATCAATAGCAAAGTAGAAGTCAGTATTTGATACAATTAAAATCATTGTGAAGTGAATAAAAATGATCCTGCTGGTACTGAATCTGTGTCATTCCTATATTCCTGATTGTAATTCTGACAGGATTTAAGCGATGTGTCTTACCTCTTGCCTTTTCTACTACTACTATACTTTGAAGCTCTCTGGAAAACAGTTATTCATTATTTAGGACAGATTAATATCTTTAATATTATTTAAAGTAGCTGCATAATATGGTGATGGTAACAGCCGCTATTATCCTTTTAGAGTCAGGAGAAAAAAAATCATGCAGGTATGTAAAGACATTACAAATTTAAACTTCTCAAAAGATCTTTATATTTCAGCGAAGGTCTTTTTCTGTGGGCTTAATAGGGATTTGAACACAGGTTTAATTGAGATGTTGGAATGTCATTTGCATACCAGTAGAAAGCAAACTACATGGACTGCTTTGCTGTAAATGTTTTAAGATTCTCTGACAAGCCAAGTCAATTCTATTATCATATTAATAGGTAGGTGATAAGGTGGGAAAGAGAGAAGAGTTTTTATTCAGCTCTCTATTAGTTTTATAAGAAAAAAACTGTCAAATCACACAGAAATATGGTGTTGCTTTTTATGTATGTATGAAATATTTTGAATGTTGCCAAGTGTGCATAATACATATCCTATTATCTGCAAGCTAGGTATTACAGATTCTTTTTGCATCTAAAAGTTGCTTTGTTGTAGAAATATTTAAGAAAATTATTGAATGTATTCGTAGGACAAAATGCAACAGTTTATAATGTTATTAAAAAAAACATGAATGAAGAGAAAATGTTTGGTAATCAAGTCAGTTTCTTGCAACAGCAAGCACTGCTTTTCATACTTCTTATTAACAAAGTAATTTTTTTTCCTTCTTGTCTTTACTGACTGTCCCAGAACCTTACGTCTCTAAAGGCCCTAATTTCAAATCTGAATTTATGCATTTTGTACCAGTCTCTCCTTGTGCCACCCCTGTTCTTAAGAACAAATAGCTTTTTTTCCCCCTGTGTGTTTCACCCCATGAATGTTTATAAACAATAACCATACTCATCTCAGTCTTTGTTCCATTCAACTAAGTCAAAGGCTTATTATCTTCTCTCATAAAATAGACTCAGTTACTAGCACTTTTCACTTCCAGTTTCAGTTTATTTTCATTGTATACAGATGACCAGAAAGTGTAACTTATTCTGACATAGTCTCACCAGTAAATTGTGAAACGGCTTGAGTACTCTCTATTGTTACTGGAAGTATCTCTATAATTTGTCTTAGGGTTTTCTTTTTTAATGGTTGTCTCATGTATAAGGTTTCCCATCATTCTATGATCCCTTAAGGTGACTGTCTTTCTCTACTTTCCAGTAGTCTCCAGCTGACTTTTTCTGGCTTACAACAGAGGTTTCTGGGACCTTGCACTTTGTACAACTTTCATTTCATTCCTATTATCCAAGTGTTTAAGGTCATAAAGTTCTTTCTATAAGAAATCCCAGCTGTTGCATCCCAAATTTTAACAGCATATATTCAAGTGCAGGTACCTGATCACATGAAATTTAGGTGAGATGAAGAAATACACTTTATATTCAAATGCAAGAATTTAGCATTAGTCTAATTAAAACCTTAGCAGTCTAATCAAAGAATTATTCAATTACAAGAATGCTGATGCTTCTATTCCAAATTATCCAGTTATTACATCTAATTTCCAATAAAACTATATGGAGACTTTCTAGCATTTACACCTCTCTTTGGTGTTATTCTGACCTCTGCACTGCCCCTGTGTGTTCTAATTCTTTAGAGAGAAAGTGCGGTAGGTTGAAGTGGCTCCAGTACCCCAAGTTCTTTTCTGAGAGTAATGTGCTGTTAACATCAATGATTTCTTCCTCCTCATGCAAGGTCTGCTTGAGGTTATTATATCCAGCTCCAAAGGCTGTGTTCCTTCATTGTCCAGTAATTGACCATCTGTGATTTGTGTTTATACACTTGGTGCCTTTGTTCTTTTCTTGTGCTTATACTTTTGGGGCACCCGTGTTTTTCACGGGTCTTCTTTGCATCACGCAATCCTTTACAACTTATCATAGTCTTAGAAGGCATTCAATAAATTTGGTTGAACAGAATGTGGGTTTTTATCATGAAGTAAACTGTCTGCTGGATAGTGTTAAATAGTGAGGCAGCAGCTCAGAAAATAAAAAGACTGATTAGGAAAAATCGTGTCATTCACAAAGCCTCCTCTTGTTCTTAGTTAAGCAGGGAAAAAAAGGAAACAACATATTTTCCTATCAAGGCTTGAATACTCTTATTAAATAAATATGTTAATATTGTGGGTCTAATGTCAGCTGATTAATTTTCAACATATTTTTTATTCATCTACATCCTTTTTGACCTGTTGCCTCAAAGCATATGTCAGCAGTGACTGTCACCTCTCCTTTTTGCACTGTCTGACTCTCCTATATATTCACAGAATAAGCAACAGAAATTAATGTTGTGCTGAAGAAAAGCTGTTTCCTATGTATTTTCTTACTGGTCTTGGGGATTAAAAATGTATACGTTATGATACTTAGTACCATTTTCTATGTAGCTATGCAAATATATGATATTTTTTACTTGTACTTTCATCTTTTTGATTCTTCTATATCACTCGTATCATGGGTTTTCATGTTTTTTCTGTTCTTTGCACTGGGTATCTAAGGAGCACTCTGTATCATCTTTATTGCTTGCTCACCACTCCTCTTGAGTCATGCATAGGAAATGAAGTCAGTAAATGGCCATAAAGTAATCTTTCTCAGAAGTACCAGATTACATTAAAGCAGATTAGATTAAAATAGAAATTTCATACATTTCTTGTCACTAAAAGGTTCTTTATCAGAATTAGATGAGTCTGCTGTTTACATGGAATACTCCTATAGCAATCTTAAAAATATATGGCAGTACATTAGTCAATAATTGTTCAAAATTACCTGGATTGATTATAAGAATGACAATTAAATTTTATTTAATAGACTGGAGAGTAGTGCAGGGCAAAAATGCAGCCACCACTTAGAGCTTTTTTAAGACATAAAGACCGGCCAGGCACCCAACTCTTATTGAAAGTAAATGGGAACTGGTAGCATAAAATTGTTTATACCTTTGAAAATCTCTTTCATAAAATAGTTTGCCTCCAGTGATCAATCTTCACAAGTTTTAGTGTAAAGAACTATTTTTATCTTAATGAAATATGGATATAATACCTTGCCTTGGTGATTCCTTGCATGTTGACAATCTTGACTAATGTTCCTCGATCCTTCTCATCCATTATTACAAGATCTAATACAAATTCTTGGGAGATACTACAGAATCAGATAGAGGGAATGTAATCTTCTGTTGTCTTGTGTAGTTTTTTGTTCCTGAGCAAAGTCAGTGTAAACACTAGCAAAAGAAGATAGTATATACTTTCTTCCACTTTACACACATTTTCTGTAGATGCAAATAATGACAGCATGTTACACACTGAAAAATTAGGAACATTAGGTTACAAGATTAATGTATAAAAAAGGATTTAAAAGGTTTGATGTGTTGTTTCACAAAGCAGTTTGCATTTTGCCAGTGTCTTCAAACAAAGTAACATGCTGAATAGATTTCTGATAATAAGTCTGGAGACTCACAAAGGGAATTGCATATGAAAGGTCTTTTTCCCCTTGTATTGTGTACAGTAAAAAATATTATAGTGGGAAAAAGTCTCTGAAAGATAAGTCATTGATTACTGATATAACTTGCTGGTTCCTAAAAAACAGAGTAAGCTGTTCAAAAGCTTATCTATACATATCTTGTTATTTTGTATATGTTGTATTATCATTGTATTAGTAGCAAACTCACTGTTGGGAGAGAAATACACTTAAGAAAGCTAGTAATGCTTAGGACAGTTTCAACTGCCTAGCATGAGTCAAATATTAAACCTGTTCCTTATTTTTCTGAGAAAAAACCATTATGGTATTCTTACCAACTTTTCATCCGATAGGTTCATGATGATAGCTGTCACGAAGGGCATGACAGACATAGGCTCACTTTGTTCTTAAATTCAAGGACCTGAGACTACCTTTCCATTGAGATTAACTAATTATTAGTCTGAAGGTTATTCAGGAGAGACATACCCTCTCAATTCCTTCTGCTAAAGCTGCTCCACTGTGCATAAAGTAATTAAATATTAACTAGGCTTGTGAGCATATGTAAACCTGATTTTATAACTTGGTGGTAAGAGTACTCTTCTAAAATGGAAGAGATGTATAACCTCTTTTAATTCTAATGAGCTTTCTATTATTGGATTTAAGTATTTGGGGGTGAGGGGGAGAGGAAAAAAAAAAAAGAAAGAAATCAGAAATCTCTTCTAATTTTAAGGCAACTGGAATATTCAGCTGTTCCAGGACTAGACTCCACTGCTAGTTATCGAAGACTTTAGTTCTGTGGGTCCTCTGTCATACCTGCCAAATTGATGTGGCATCTTGTATTTCCCCAGAGCATCTAAAATGGTACTAGCCTCCAAAGTTAAGTCAAGTAAACCAAGGCTCTAATCAATACAGCCAACTGAGCTTCCTAAGTTATTTGTCTCACCATAAAATATGGTTGGTCAGCTGAACAGTTTTCATTAACCGTATTGCCTATGGTCTTTGTTTGATTGCTGTATCATAAGTGTCAAGCACTAATTAAAATAACCTAACATCTCCTTGGCACTGGTGGATACGATGCAGGCTTTATGGAAACCTTTGCTCCTTGTATTCAGTTTACATGACAAGGTTTTGGTGGCGGGAGGGCTACAGGGGTGGATTCTGTGAGAAGCTGCCCCCATGTCTGACAGAGCCAGTTCCTGCTGGCTGCAAGAGTGACCCACCACTGGCCAAAGCTAAGCCTATCAGTGACATTGGTAGTGTCTTTGTGATAACATATTTAAGAAGAGGTAAAAAACACTGCACAACAGCAGCTGGCAGAGAGGAGAGAGAACTATGAGAGAAAGAGCCCTGCAAACACCAAGGTCAGCAAAGAAGGAGGGGGACGAAGTGCTCCAGGCACCAGAGCAGAGATTCTCCTAATCCATTGTGATGCAGATGGCTCCCCTGCAGTCTGAGGAGGTCCATAGTGGAACAGATAGCCACCTGCAGCCTGTGGAGGACCCCATACCAGAGCAGGTGGATGTACTCTGAAGGAAGCTGCAGCCTGTAGAGAGCCTGTGCCAAAGCAGGCTCCTGGCAGAAACTGTGGCCCATGGAGAGGAGCCCATGCAGGAACAGATTTTCCGGCAGGACCGGTGTTGTTTAACATCTTTGTCGGCAACAGGAGTTGTGGGATTGAGTGCAGCCTCAGCAAGTTTGCCAACACCACCAAGCTGTGTGGAGTGGTTCACACGCTGGAGGGAAGGGATGCCATCCAGAGGGACCTGGACAGGCTTGAGAGGTGGACCTGTGCAAACCTTATGAAGTTCAATGAGGTCAAGTGCAAGGTCCTGCACATGGTTCAAGGCAATCCCAAGCACAAATACAGGCTGGGCAGAGAATGGATTGACAGCAGCCCTGAGGAGAAAGACTTGGGCATGTTGGTGAATGAGAAGCTCAACATGAGCCAGCAACGTGCGCCTGCAGCCCAGAAGGCTAACCATATCCTAGGCTACATCAAAAGAAGCGTGGCCAGCAGGTTGAGGGAGGTGATTCTGCCCGACTACTCTGCTCTTATGAGACTCCTCCTGGAGTACTGCATCCAGCTTTGGAGTTCACCACACAAGAAAGACATGGACCTGTTGGAGCAGGTCCAGAGGAGGGCCACGAAAATGATCAGAGGATTAGAGCACCTCTGCTATGAGGACAGGCTGAGAGAGTTGGGGTTGTTCAGCCTGGAAAAGGGAAGGCTCCGGCGAGACCTTATAGCCCCTTCCAGCATCTGAAGGGGGCTTATGAGAAAGCTGGAGAGGGACTTTTTACAAGGGCATGTAGTGATAGGCATAATCCTTCAAACTGGAAGAGGGTAGATTTAGAGTAGATATCGGAAAGAAATTTTTCACTCTGAAGTTGGAGAGGCACTGGAACAGTTTGCCCAGGGAAACTATGGAGGCCCCATCCCTGGAAGTGTTCAAGACCAGGCTGCATGGGGCTTTGAGCAGCCAGGTCTAGTGGGAGGTGCCTCTGCCCGTGGCAGGAGGGTTGGAACTAGGTGATCTTTAGGGTGCATTCTAACCTAAACCATTCAATGATTCTATGACCTGTCGCCCCTGAGGGACCCATACTGGAGCAGTTAATGAATGGCTTTACCCTGTGGGTGGGAGCAGGGGAAGAGTGTGAGGAGAAAGGACCAGCAGAGACAACATGTGATGATCTGACTGCAACTGCCATTCCTCATCTCCCTGCACTGCTCAAGGTGGAGGAAGGAAAAGAATCCAGAATGAAGTTGAGCCTGGGAATAAGGGAGGGGTGGGGGGAAGCTGACCTTTTAGATTTGTTTGTATTTTATTATTATCCTACTCTGTTATTAAATGGCAATAAAGTAATCTTCCCCAAGTAGCATCTGTTTTGCCTGTGACAGTAATTGCTGAGTGATCTTCCTGTCTTTATCTTGATCCATTAACTTTTTGCTGTATTTTCTCTTCTGTCGTGTTGAGAAGGGGGAGTGATAGAACAACTTAGTGGGCAGCTGGTGGCCGGCCCAAGTTAACCCACCACGCTCTTCTACACTGGAAGGTAGATAACAAGGTTCACAATCCAGGATATCCCAAATGACACTAGATTCCTCTTCAAGACAGCTGAACTAAGCCCTGCATATCTACCACAGAACGTATTAAAAACTGCTCAGTTCTTGAAGTAATGAGGAGGTAGTTAACTAGCTGAAACCAGGTATTCCACTGTGCATGGGCATGTTATAGTAGCCAGACACAGAACACCACTGAAGGCCCCCTGAGAACCCCTAAATGGAGGGGACTTCACGTAGTCATGTAGTCAAGTAATACAACATTGCTATTTTTAGCAACAGGCTACAGTCTAGGTACTGCTTTTGCAAGGCGTCAGGAATTAGGCTTGTCAGACTTTTTTATCTGAACTTTTTTTTAAATACCTAGAACTCATTTTTACATGATTCATCTTTTTTTTAAATACCTAGAACTCATTTTTACAGGATTCCTTTGTACCAAAGCTCTTAGCTATGGCTAAACTGTTTTATTTTTGCTTATGTTTTTATGGCAGAATCATAGTTTTGTATTTAACAGGAGAAACAAACAACTAATTTGTGCAGAATGAGGCACTTATAACTCTAATTTGGTAATGTAGTACGGAGAAATACAGGTCTTTTATGACAGCAGAAGTCTTGAAAAACAGGAACAGAGAATGCTGTAAAGAGAAGTAGAGGCAAGAGATGATAACGCCAGAGGTCCAAGCTGGCATTGGAGACACCATGCCTTTAAACAGCTCACAAATAGTTAGTTAAATAATCTTATACCTAGTACTGGATGAAATGCATTTCAGGGATAATCAAGAGAACAAAGAACTGTTGTGTATTATTAAACTTTTTCTGTATATTAGTATTAATTTCTTCTTCTTCTCTATTTTTTTGTTTGTACTGTAACAATTGAATCTGAAGTAAGAATAACTATTTGGATGAACTATCAAGATTTCTGTCATACAAAAAATACGTTCTTGGATTTTTTTCCTCTTTGCCCACAAGATTTTCAGTGTAAGCAGCTGATAGGTAAAACAAAACCAGGGGTGACTACAGACTGGCAGCTAAAAGCCAAGAAAACACCCTAGGATATCACAAATAGCTTTAAAAGTTCATATTTGTGAGCAAATGAGTCAAGGCCCTTTTGACTGTAGTGTAATCTTACCTCTAGACAGATAGTTAAGGCATGCACTCTTTTCAGATACTTAAAATGACTCATGGTCTATTATTAATGTCAAGAAATAGGGCTATAGTAATATCAGTTTTAAATAGTGTTAGTGCTAATTTATTTATACTGGGTTTTTTTATACAAAGTAGTCCAAACTACTAAAGCCACTGGGATCGTAATTCCCATTTGCATGATTTGGAGAAAGTATGTCAATTATGGAAATCAATGAACAATTTGTGATAAATTGATCTCCATGGTAACCCTGTAAATTGACTCACACTAAATATATGTTCCAATTGATTAGATCTTAAGAGGCAGGCACTTGACAGTGGTGGAAAACTGTATACATAGGAGGGTGTTTGTAGAAGTAAAATTAATAAATTCATGCCTATACATGCATACATATACAAGAGTTTTGTTTCTGCTTTCTTATCTACTTCCACCTTCTCCCAGACATAATCTTCTCTGCAAGTCAGGACCCAAGTCAAACAGCAAAGACGTATTAATGGATTCAATGGAAGTACTGGACCTACCAGTTTTTTAGATGTTACAGGTTTGACTGAAGGCTGTGTGTTCATTATGATTGTGGAAAAAGAATTCAAAGTCAACGCAACATACTGTCTTGATGCAACTGACTGAAAAAAAAATAAAAATCATACCTGTTCTGCAGAAGGAAACATTGTATTCCTTTTTTACAGGTGGAAATGATTATATGAGTCATAAGGCCTTAAAAATCAGGCCTTACATTTTTCAGGACTGCCTGATTCCCAGGATCTGCAAATAAAAGACTGAATGTTTTAAGGAAGACTCAGAGTTTTGTAGCTTCAAATGTGAAAACCATCTGATTAGAAATAAAAGAAAGCTCACTCAAATATTCTTAGTCAAGGAGGTTGCATACATTCATTTTCTTTTAAAATTACTAAGATTTTTCTTTCAAAAAAACCCCACCAAAAAAAACCCCACCCCGAAAGACATTGAACTTCAAAGGAATTGGAAACCAATGAGGAAATGCAGTACTCTGTATGTAAATAAGCCACTCAAACATTTCTATGAATATCTACCAGTCTATGTGTAAAATAGTAGATTTTGGGTTTAGCAATGTTTTCTTTTGAAGAAGAAGATTGCTAAAAACCACCTCTCCCATCTCAACATTTTCACATGTTGTAAAGAATTTTTCTAAGTACTTCTATTAATCTTGGCAGGGGTAGAATCTAGCAAGACTGTGTACAGTATCCATTTTCTATTCAGCCTGAAGAGATAGGCTTACTTGTAGTACTTTGTGCACTATTTATGGGATCATAAAACCCAACACAATAATAATGATTAATTTTTAACTGGCAGAATAAAACTGTTCAATACAACTAATCTGATGCTAATCTAGATACAAAAGTACCACAGTCTAATGTGGAACGTATTACAATAATTGTGTTTGATTTGAAAATGTCTTTATCATAAAGCTAACCCTGGAAATCTTTCTGGAGTATTTTCATGCAGGAAATTCTTTGTCTCTTTCAAAATGGAAATGAAGCACAGTTGAAGAATATCAATTCATTTTGAGAGGTACAAAATGCAATGAGAAGTAAAACTGAGATGTTTATAAAATTGCCATGGTGCATAAATGTGTGAAGCATTTCTTGGTTTGTGTTTAGAGCATTAGATGGTCCTTCAGAGTCACATTGTGTGCCTTTTTCTGTCCTGCCTTTCTCTTTCTGCTTTCTTAATTATATGGTTCCGGACTACTTTTTCATGATTATGAAAATTGTTATTAGTATTGTTCAATAGCTAATATTAGAACATAATTTACCTTTGAAAATGAATACATTAATTTTGCAGTTCTTCATGATACTATATTTTGAGGGCATAGTAATATTGGAAATTTCAGCATATGTGCTCCACTAAGGGGTTAATTTTCCACATTGACCTTTTTGGTTGCCATAACTCCACTATTTCAAAGGACTTCTAGTAATGAAAAACTAGGGTATAACAGTAGTGCTCAGTTAGCCCTTACATGGAGAAAGCAAAAGTTTATCTTTGGTAAACATAAATCATATTGTTGTTCTATTTAAACTTTGAGAGGTTTTACATAGAGGTTATCATGGCTTAACAAAAAAGCATCCTTTCTTTTCATGTAAAATCAGTTTAATTGTGATGAATAAAGTCAACACAGTTAGGGTTTGAAGTCTAATATAAAACATATCTACTTACACACTCCTCCTGAAGAGCCCCACTTGCTCTTGGCCTCGTGAATATTTGCCACTTAACCATCTTATGACTCATTATACTTGTGCACCCGTAACTGACACCTGCTTAGACTGCCAGGTTATTTATGAGTCTACACAAAGTTTAAAGCAAATTATGTACATTTATTCTTAATTGTACGTAAAACCTAATTCTAGAAAAAAGGTTTTGGAAAAGAAATTTTTCATTGTCCAAGTGGGACACACACAGAATTTAATTCTGTCCCAGGAAGATTCTGAGGTGAAAGTATGACATTTTTATGCCTAGAAAAGCGATGTAAGGTTATTTTTAGTTCCTTTTATGGTTCCCTCTGAGTCTTGTATGGCTTGACTGAAGATAACTGAGGGAGCTTGGATTTTCAAGTGGAAGGATACAAAATTAGTCCCTATACTGTTTTTTAATTCTCTAACATAATTATTATGATTCAACATTTGAATTGTAGTAATGTGTAGATTCCCCAGTCAGGGATTAGGCTAGGCATGCTGAACACATTTGAAGAAAAGACAGTCTTTCTTCCCACAATGGGTAAAAAATGTTTTGCTCTAATTTCAGATGACCAACATAAACAATTTTTAATTTATCTGTGTGTTAACAATGTTATCACTCAGATTCATATAGATCATTTTATGGTATCTAATTGAGAAACACAGCTTGCAGCTAAAGATGGGAAGCTGCATTTGGTTACTTTTTGTTTTCCCTGTGGTCTGTCTTCTTTGCTGTGGTGCATTTCATCACATTATGGACAAAGCAGTAGAGAATCAGGCTTAAGATTTCATGTTATTTCTCCAAATCTGCTGTTATACATTAATTGCGCAGCCCACTTTTAATGTTATTCTTAAAATATGGATAAATTTGCCTTCGGGTGTGGGAGAGGAGTAAACGTGAAGTCAGGGGATACATTTTTCTTGTGCCATGTAAATTTAAACAAAGGTTTGGATTACTGTGTATAATTTAAAGCAGATGAGAAATATATCTAAATGCTGTCTTAATCTCTAGTACATTTATCTACCTAGGATGAGATCAAGGAGGCATACACACATGAGAAGGGTGGAAATAAACAGGTAGTCATTGTGGCACTGTGTAACTATATGGTGCCCAGGTGGGTTGACCTTGGCCAGTTTCCAGACAGTAACCCAGCTGCTCTCTCATTCCTCCTCCTCAACAGGGTAGAGGGACAAAATAAAATAAAAATGCTTGTGGGTTGAGATAAAGACAGGGAGATCCCATATCAATTGTCATTAGGGGCTGTCCTGGTTTCAGCTGGGCTAGAGTTAATGTGTTTGGGGTTTTTTTCTAGTGGTTGCTGTGTTTCAGATTTGGTATGAAATGAATGTCAATAATGCATATTGGCTTAGTTGTTGCCAGGTGTTGTTTATATTTTTCAAGGACTTTTTTCAGCTTCCCATAGAAGCTAATAAGGAGCATAGATAGAATGATGGAATGGCCAAAGGAATATTCCGTACCACAAACGTCATGCTTAATATATAAATGGGGTTAGCCAGGGGGAGAGTGGTACTCAGGATCACTACTCAGGAAGGTGCCAATTCACCAGTTTACCAGGTGGTGAGGGTGACTTGTGTCTTGTATATTCTTTTACCATTATTATTGTTATTTTCCCTTTTCTGTTATTGTCCTATTAAACTGTCTTTATCTCAGCCCACAAGGTTTTTTCCCTTTTGCCTCCTTTTCTCCCTCTTCCTCCTGCCCTTGTGGGGAAACAGAACTGCACGAGTGGGTGCATGGTCCTAGCTGATGGTTGGGGTTAAACCATGACACAGGCAAAACAAATTTGATGTGGAGAAAATTAATTTCATTTTCTGTCAATTCAAATAGATTTAGGTGGTAAGAAACAAAACTTAAACACTTTCCTTTCACCTTGCCCTTTTTTTCCCAGGCTCAACTTCTTCTCCCCACCAGTGTACAGGGCTCAACTTCGTTTCCCCTGCAGTGCAGGAAGATGGGGAATGGGGAGTTGCAGTCAGTTCATAACAGATCCTCTCTGCTGCTCCTTCCTCCTCACACTTTTCCCATGCTCCATTGTGGTTCCTCCCCATGCACTGCAGTCCTTCAGGATAAGCCTGCTCCAGCATGGACTCTCCTCAGGCTCTCTTTAGGGAATGTCCACCTGCTCCAGCATGGGGTCCTCAAAGGACTAAATGTGGGTATCTGCTCCACCATGGACCTCCATAGACTGAAGGAGAACAACCTACTTCACCATGGTCTTCTCCGTGGGCTGCAAGGGAATTTGTGCTCTGGCACCTGGAGCACCTCATCACCCTCCTTCTCCCCTGACCTTGGGTTGTTTATCGCTCTTCTTTTTTTCCTCACTCTTCTGTGTAGCATTTTACCATTTCTTAAGTATGTTTTCCCAGAAGTGACACTAACAACGTTGATAGGGTCAGCTGTGCCCTGCAGTGGGTCCATTGGAGACAGCTAGAACGGGCAGTGTTCAGTACAGGACATACCCGGTCTCTGCTTACAGTGGCCAAAACCTCGTTACCTGTACTCAGTGCAGGTGTATGCAACACACTGTCAATTTCTTCCTGTTAATTATCAGTAACAATGACATATGCTATGAGCAACTACCAATTATATCAGTCATTTTCATTATGTTTTTACCTTTACTTCCTTTTCAGTTTTTTTATTTAAAGTCTATTAATTTCCTTTTTAGATGATGGCTTGATTTTATTTTATTTTTTTAATATTTTATATCTCAGCCTACTCTTATCTCCCCTGTCCTCTCACTCTGGCTCAACTTGCAACACTAAAAATTTTACTTTTTCGTTAAGTTATTGGTCCTTTTCTGCTGTTTTTTTTTTACCAATACCCACCAGCATTTCTCACCTTCTTCTCCACACTTTGTACTTATCCTTTGATCCTTTTACTACAAATATCTTGTCTGTCTTTCTAGTTTTCTACTTTTTTCTACATTCTCACCTCTGTTTGCAGTTGTATCACACCTCTTTTCACTTGTCCCATCTCATAGTTCTGTCTTCTCATTTTCTTTCTTTTTTAAATCATTCATTTGGTGTGCCAAGAACTGACGACATGAAAGGATTAAAGCTGAAGTGCATTGGATTTTAGGAGGCTTTTTGCAGCCATCTGCTTTTCTGATAATTAATATGAAACTCTTTCCATCAACTTTCTCTGTTCTATTTCATCTCTGAATTTTGTCTTTGTGTGGACTGGGTGAAAAGTAATTTAGGCCTCTATCTTCCTTTTTCTTAACAAAAAGGGAGGGAGGGAAGGATAAGACTATATCTCTCTGAGATCTTCATACTGGCTTTCAGCAGAAAGATGCAGATTATTAACCCTACAGAACCTAGGGATCCATAATGAAAGCAAAGTAGAACTCTCTTTTCCCAGTATAAAACACCTTCTTCTTATAGTGCTTTTCAAGAAGAATACATTCAATAAAGTACCATATGAATTACTCCGTTCTTGTGTTCCTTTGTTCACCTTCAGCAAGTGTTAACTAATTTTTTCTCTGTGGATGCAGAATAAAAAGGAGTCATTAACATTGCTTAGGGAGCAGTTCTGGAGGGTGAAGATTTTTTTCTATATGTATGCATGCTTTTGAGAGGGTTAAATGGAGAGAAATCCATAGGAGGAGAGAGAAGGAAGCTTTATGGCTTTCTGAGTATCACTTTTATGAGAATGAATATAAACTGCATATAAGAAAGATTTTAAAAAAATATATATCCCAGGTATATACACTTAGATAAATAAAATCATTTAAAGTAATTACACAGGATTTAACTAACCCCACAAAACTAACCGAAAACCCCCAAAGGGCTATGAGCTGCATTCTTTTCTGCCTTTTATCCTGAACACTTCTATGTCACAGTGCTAAGTAGGAGCAAAAACCTATTAAATCAAAAAAAACATTATCCTGAATGAACTTTACGTCTTCTTTGCCTAAATTAAAAAGAATTAAGCTCTATGTAGCGATAGAAAAGACTTTGCTACTTGACTCCTTTTCATATTTTTCATGTAGAAGAAACAATGAAATCGTAAGTTACATAACCACTTACAGAAACCACTTACAGTGACCAGATTAACTGGTGGTTAAACAAATGTGGTACGTCCCCCATGTTACCTCTTTATAAACATCATAGTAATAGCAACAGCAACAATATTATAATATGATATTAAAAAGCAGCAGGGGTTAGTTCCCGTAGACTTTCCCTGTGTTCTGGTGCACTTGACTCTTAATTTTATTGTGCTTTACTGTAGGGTTATTAGTCCTTGAAAGCATTCTCTCTGAATATAAAGGAAACTTAAGTCCTTACCTAGTCAACACTAGACTTGAAAATTGTCCAAAAGGAGTGTTGCTTGCAGCATAATTGAGAACAAATTTCCTTCCTAGTAATACTATTTTGCCTCTGGTCTATTACTGGAAGCATTGTGGGAGAAAACTAGTTTATAGGCCACACAGGAAACTCAAAACCTAGAGGTCCTTACAGACTCCTCTACTATACTTGAATGATTGGATTTGGGAATACCTTCATTTGGAATTGTCCTAACAGATATTCCTATCACCCTGCCTTACTATCATGCATTAGTTCCTACATGCTGTCATTCACAACACCTCTCTTAAAAGTCTCTGATATAGGCAAGATACCCTGCTTCTTACCTATTTTTTGATATTGCCTAATGAGAAGCAAATACTGAGCACAGAGTTGCAAAGTGACTCAGGTCTGCCTAACAGTCACTTGTATTGTAATCCAGTTTACCACAATTAGTCTTCCTGGCTATACCTCATTCATTACTTGCTCAGGTCACTTTTACCTCCCAAAATCTGAGGCCAGAATAGCCAAGAGTGGAATTTGTGCATAGGCAGTGGTGCTGTCCAGAACTGAAGTGTTAGCTGATGCATAGAGATACACATCTGGGCGAAAGCTTAATAGGAGTGGGTTTTACAAACCTGGGAAACATTCCTTTGGTTGCAAATTCCATGCCATTGTGGGATTCATCTTTAGGCCCTGAACTGCAGGGCTAGCACATCACATGGGGAAGATGAAAAGTTGTCAGAGTCATGTGGCTCATTCAGAAGTGCATTGCTTCCAGTCTGTGCACTGACCAACCTCCTCTCCGAGTACGTGTTAGAAAACATACTTCAGAGCATTCAAGGTATTTCCACAGTGTTGGGATTGCGCAGTGTCAGCTTGCAACTGTGCAAGCTGACACTGTTCAACCCTTCCAATTGTTTCTGACCCATATCTCACTGCCGTCACCTCCATCCCTGCCCCAGGTCTGTGTGCACACTAGCAATAAACACATGTATGGAGTAGATCTACAGGTATTTTGGAATAATGGATTTATTGCTAATTTTTCTTCCATACAACACATTTTTATAAGCCAGAACCGTTTCTTTTCAGACACCTACAATTTGCAATTAGCAAACCAGCACTTGCGTGGAGGTTGCAAGGGCGAGGGGAAAAAAAGAAGCAAGCTGCCTGACTGCTGCCTGTAGCACTACCTACTCTTCTACCCACTTGTCCCTTCTTAACAGGCAGTTAAACCCTCTCCAGGGAGGAAACAGAAAAGGTTTATTGCCCAGAAATCCAGACCCTTGCTTGTAATATAGGTGTTGTGCCTGAGGATGGCTCATAAACTAGTGTATTCTGGGCAAATTCCCTCCAGGTGTTTGCCTCACTAAGGCAGTCCTCCAGAGTAATCTGACAGATCAGAATAAATAGGAACAATGACACAAGCTGTTTTAGAAATAAGTAATTTTTTTTAGGTAGAGAACTTCTGATTTCAGTAATTCTTTTAAGAGTTATTTCTGGAAATAAGTCTTAAAAGTTTTTCCTTTTTTCATATTTAGAAATACTTGTTTTCATCCTTTTATATTTATTTAAAAAAAAATAAATTTCAGGCTGGTCAAATAAATTAATATTTCCTAGAAAAAAGTACTCAGGTCTTGATTGATTCAGAAACTGTAAGTGTAAGAAATTGTTTCTGTTGAAAATTAATTCAAAAGCTTAAATGATGTGCCTGCAGAACTGTTCTTAAATGCACTACCAATTTACCCCCAATTTAGTACCTAACTACCTGTAATGTCTTCACGTGTGTCCCTAGACATTTTAAAATTACTGTTGATTTTAGTGTTTTATTTTGAATATTATCATATGCAACTTTCTGTATTGCTCCAGAAATGCATACTGCCATTTTTGGGGGGGGACTGTATAACCACAGCACTTTCCTTTTGCTCTGTGAGGTTCCTTAGCATCATACATTTCCTGGGTATTTTGAAGATAAAAGTAAACAGACTGAATCCTGGTCTTACTGATTGTGGAACCAACCTAAATGCTATTCTTACCACAGCAAATTTCTCCATAACATCAGATGACACCTTTCTCAATGTCAGTCTGGAGACAAAGCTATACTTAAAATCTTGCTACAGGCCAAAGGGAATGTTCAGCTTAGATGGAGCCACGAATTTTTCTTAGCCTGCTTAGTGTTTAGGCAGTATAATATTCCAAATTGCCTAATTAATACAGGAAAAGCGTTGTTCATAAAGTGTTATACAAAATAATTGTTCATCGTGATTACCCTTTTTTCTGTGCTATGCTTACCCTTTCAGTGTCACACTGTATCCTAAAGCTGGGCCTCCAGCCTACCTCTAGTAGGATGGGGGTGTGAGTAATGACAAGTTTACAGCACCTTGAGGTCTTCCCTGAGACAAATATGATGTTCATAAGGTTGGGGAGGGGTTTGTTTCTTCCTCTTCAGCGGTGGAATCAGCTTGAATTTATTTTCACATTTTTTCTTATCATGCTCTTGTTCCTTCTCAGGCACTCCTAGCTGAAGTTTAGAAGCTGTATAATAGCCTCTCCCAAGCTCAGCTGACACAAGAATCTCTTGGTTTTTGCACAGTCACCACTTCTATGTGTGAGACTTTTACAGTATGTGGTGTTCCCAGGACTTCAGTTGCAACAAGTCACACAATAGTCACTTGATCACCAGGAAATTTTTACAATAAGCAAAAAATTAGCTCAGATCAAGCCAAAGCCAGACAAGTCCTGACACCCTGTAATGCCACATCAATATAAAGCCTACATCCTTGTACTAGTAAAGGCAAAGATTATATTTATTGGACTGCACTGATAGTCCTGAGGGCTCCACTGTAACTGAAGTACTTCTTTGTAAAGTACAATTTATCCAAATAGTATGTAGCACCAGTTATATATCAGCAGGATATTACTCATCACCTTCATTTGTTTGTGAGTTTTGACATAGAAAATATGGCTTCCTGGAACAATACCTTAGGAATGACCTTTGAGCTCAATCAAAGGATTTTAGTTCAAACTGGTATTTGCCCAGGACCAGGAGGTTATAAGCCATTTCTTCCCTGTGCCGAGCACGGGCGAGAAATGAGGCCGATCTTCTCCCCAGCATCCCTGTTAAATTTTGTCGTGGTTTCCAAGAGTTCTTTCCCAGCTTCTGGGAAGAGCTAGAATGCTTCAAATATTTTTCACAATGATTGTTCTTTATATGGGGTAGGCTAAGAATGGATGGTGACAGCAGGAAGACTGACAGCATGTCCTGAGTGTGTGCGCTCATTTTTTAAATAAGCTTTTTAGGCAGTTCAGATGCATGAGAAGTCGATCAAAACTGTAGACATCAGATTCTTTGTCTTAAAATTCAAAGCAAAATGTAAATGGCTGAAGGGTTGTCATGGAGAAAACAAGTGATAAAATAAGTAGCTTGTGCAGAGAGATGGCTTTCCCCTCAAATAATCTGTTACAGTGGTCCAATTAAATTACCCATCCCATTCACTCTGAGGCAATAGTATGATGATTGTAGACTGCCTGGCTTTGTTTATGGACTGCCTTCTGCCATTATGCAGAGTTTTGAGAGAGTGACGTAATGCCTGGAGGCAGTTTATGTTGTGAAGGTTAGTATTTAGGTAAAGAAGTCTTTGCTGATCAGACCTGCAGATACCCTGCAACCTCTGATAACAAATGATCTTGCCTGTCATGGTTTCCCAGTACGTGTCCTGGCTGCTCCGGCTTGGTTGCAAGGACTAGTTTTAGCCAAGAAGTAATAGTCTCTTAAGTTATCTGCTACACTCCGTAACACATTGTTTGGCATCTGTTACCTTCCCACATTATTAAAGTAGGTTATTGTACATTACCCTAGCTTAAATAAATATGCCACATTACAAAGAAAAATATGCACTTAGATTAAAACAGTAAAGCTATGTTTGCTATAGAATTACAAAATATAGTCCTAAAATGTTGTGGGGAAAAAAGCATCCACACAGTGGGGTTACTCCAGGGATGAATGCAAGTCTTTCCTTACATGATCATCACCATGTGAATGTAATGAAGGCACTGTTGAGGGACCTCATTAAGAGTGATATTTTTTCTTTCAGCATTACTGTGAGAAACTTTAAAACTACATTATAAAATGGAGAATCAACCCTTTCATACACTTCGTGGGTTAAAGCAATCCAATAAGTAGGAACAGCTGTGACTTTAATCACATAAGAAATAAACCCTGCCATTATGCCCTGCTGAATGCAGAGACAGAATGCGATAACTAAACACCAAAAGGCAGGAGGCAATCAGTGGGGTATTTATTTCCTTTTATTGTTACATGATATGCTAATTTCTGTTAAAGTAATGTTCATTTTTTACAAAATTTATTATTGACTTAGATGTAGATAAGATTCATCAGCAAAATTCTAGTGAGTATTTTTAAGGCATATAAAGGTTAATGTCTTATTTTTTGACAGACTTTTTAAACCTATCTTGCCTTCTAACATTTTATATATTAGTTTAATCATTTTCCATGCCCAAATTTGCATTTTGTCAGTTACAATACATGAGCAGAACAATCACTTGAGACTATAATATGTTCCATAGATTTCTTAATCTCCAAGCTGAGTAAGGAAATAAACCTTTTCTTCATAAAGTTATCAAAAAGGAGATGAAATATTTACCTGTACAAAGCCCAAGTACAGAAGTATTTTATATTCCACAGATATGAAAGACCAGCCTTTCTGCATTTAGTGAGTCTTTTTACATAAGTGAAGATTGTAAATTAAGGCCCATAGCCATAAATGATGGAATTCCTCTGTGTAACAGGGAAAAAAATAAAAATATATTTCTTTTAAAGCTAGAAAAACCATGGCATAATGGAATTTGAGTTTGTGGGGACAGTAGAAAATGAAAAAAGGAAGTAGTACATGCTAGGATGAAACTATGTTTTATAATTAACCACAATGTTTAGTAATTTGTATTGCATTTTTTTTCTGGTGCAGATCTCTAAAATGCTTTGCTTCTTAAAAATGATGAAAGGACAGCGCAGAGGCACAGGCAGTGGCATTTATCCCAAGTAACTTTAGATTGCTGTATCTGAGCTAGTAATCTTGGGGTTTTGATAGAGATAGTTCTCTTTATACTCTGTCTTCAGTGCAGCACTAATGTTAAATGCAGGTACCTCAGGTTTAATGTCATTCTAAAACATCTGAAGATGTCTTAATTAGGTAATGCAAACTGAGTTCTAAAGCAGTTATTTCTCTCCATTTATGGAAGGTGAACCCATGGAATCTAACTCAGGTAAATCCCGCCCCTCTGTGATTTTTATCAACATCAGAAAGTCTCTGGCAATGCTAGGAAGAGAATTTCTAACTTAGTCATTTATGTTCCAGTGCAAAATTTAAAGTAGGACATTGTCCTGGAGAGTGAGATTAGAATGATGAGGAATTACATATATATGTCAAATATATTTGGCTTTGAAATGCAAACAAATACCATTTCAGAGCTTTTATGTTAATTAAGCCTGTTCTGTTACCCGACAGAATTTAAATTTTAAAGTATGATGATGGACAAAATGATCTCATGAAGTCTCTTCTGCATGAGAAAGACCATTACATGTGTTTAAGGACTTTTACACCTAGCAAATTAGTTGAAAACACCTATTTCAAACATATGAATTAACAATAAAAGCTTGAAGTGACTTAACTACACAGGAATACCAATGGCCAGAAATAATCAAAAGAAAAGATCCATCAGATAAAAAAAGTTCATGACATTTTCACAAGCTTGACAGACTCTTTTCAAAATGGAGAAGGTTTCTGATCAATGATGGCCTGCAAGACAGATTTTGGGCAGCTGTGCCAGGAGAAGCAAGTCAACAGCAATGAGGTTGTGAAAGCTCTGGGAAGACGGGTTCTGACAAGGGTGGGCTGAATAATAGGTGTTTCAAGAAACAGAAGCTACTGATGTCTGAAAAAATGTGGAGAGGCTGTAGTAGAGCATATAATGGGAACATACATGATTGGGTGATATTAATTTAATTTGGTTTCAAACACTTGCAGTATGCAAGTCTGCTACCCAGCAAGATTTCCTTCATGTGTGCTAATGAGATACTTTTAGGAAATATTTTACCTGACCTACCTTAGAATGAAATTAATTGGTCCCTAGAGAATCATTAACAGTAAAGAGAACCTGGTGTGAATAATTTGAGTAGGGATGTTTTTGTTATACATGTTTAGTTTTGGCAACATGGATCCAAGCCATCAGTTTCCTCATTTAATAAAGTGTGAGTAAAGACTTTTTGTCACCATAACAAGGCCAAGAAGACCTCTCTAAAGTAAATTTTACCCATCGTGATTTAACAAGTCTTGCACATCAAATGACATGACCACCTCAGAAGATGTCCTTCAAAAATCTTTATAAAGTAAATAAAATTCACATATCAACCTGACTGATGTCCAGATAGTTTTCTTCTACTGTTTTCAAAAGCTAGAGGTGTACAGACCTCATTTTCCTTCAGATATCATTTCTTCCTTTCAATAACCTTTGCCTATTCAAGTAACATAAATAGTTCTTTCAAATTCTTGGATATTTGGCCTGTTTGAAGATTTGTGTCTCCTTACTTTACCTTCATCTTTTAATGTCCTTCTGGGTTTGTGCTTAGGGATGAATTACTTGCTTCAGTATTTAATGAAAATGTGAACTATATCAATCAAAGTGTATAGCTCCCTTGTGTCCTTACTTACAGCTTTAGGTCATTCATGTACACTAGCTATTTAATTGTCAATTTTCCATTCCTGTTAGCCCATCTCCATAGTATTTTCATTTTTTTTTCAGAGAAGAGAGTTGGACACTAGGTATGTCAGTGACAAATGGTGTAAAATTTTCTAAACTTTTTTAACAAATACTTTCAATAAGACTGATTACTTTTAATGATTTTGTCGTTGTTGTTGTTGAAGAAACACTTTGTTAAATATAGGGAAATAAGGAATCCATTAAGGATTTCTAGAGTAAAACTTGTTCTACAATTTATTGGTTGATAAGTTTATTTTTTTCTTTCTGTTTCAAATGACATCACTTTTTTGTTGCATGCTAGGTATCTACAGTACTTCCAAAACATTTGCAGTTCACTAAGGAAATGTCTCTGAGTAGTTAGTAGTAAAATTTTGTAGTAAATAAAACATGGATTCTGTAAATGTCTGTTGTTTTCTCACTATATTTCTTTTCTATGACAGAAAACTTGAATGGAAGACAGTTATCCATTTCTGTTTTCTCAATTTAGATAAGTACACATTTGCAGTAGCAGCTTATGCCTCAGTTTATGCATGAGCATAATAAGAAATGGTGCCTGCCTTTCCACAGTCCCATGTCTTTCCTCCACCGTCTTAGAACTAGCATGTAAGATCATGGCAAAGCAATGCTGCAGCATCAGGGACATATGAGTCCTAAGTGATGCCTAGGGAGCAGGAGACAACAGCAATGCAACGCAGGTGGGATGTCCTCTGTCTTCTAAATTTATTCAGTAAATTTGAAGCAAAACAAGGTCTTTGAGTAAACACTACAGCTCTAAAGTAATTCAGTTACACATCTAGGAAAAAGATGAAGGTGCTGACTACCTTTTTACTGAACAAGATATTTGAAATGGAAAAACCTCTGACCTTTCTACTCTCCAGTCACTAAATGTGTTATAGCACCACAGAAGCCTCATGCTTGAAACAGCTGTCTTCCAAATGACATGACTGAATCTTAGAATTTTATAGTCAGCATGTCTCCGCTGACTCCAAGGGAAATACACAGATTTACTAAAGAAGAGATTTTTTTAGATATTAACTGTTTCACTCTGGAAATGGGTAGAATGTACCTATCCCAGGAAAGGGTTTAAGCTCAATCAAACTTTGGTAGACACAACAACTACTCAGAGTATTATCTTTACTATGAACGTCTATGCAGAAGTTCATTCAAAAAGACTATTAGTTTTCCAAAGAGTTTTCTTCATTGCCAAAAAGCCTCTGTATGAAAAGCATGAAACAAACTGCTAATGGCACAACTATGACAGGATCTTAAGGCTCTTGGCCAGATACCATAGTCAACTGACAAAGCTAGATCTGATCTTTCTTCTGTGTAGACTATGAAGGATCAGATGACAGTTTGCTGTATATTGTCAATCAGCCATATTTTTTCCTGATACAAAAAGGATATATCACGTTCAAAAGAGTGTACTTTGAGTATACAGACTGATGCTGTCAGGGAATAAAGAATTAATTAATCTGCAGATGTTTCCAAGCCAGTTTCCTTGACGGAGGAAGGGAAGTAGCTATGTGGAGGCTATTATTGTCCATTTTGACACATAAAAGTAGTAGGATACTTTAGATGGAAATAATCTTGCCAAACTTAGATATGTGTGACATAGGTATCTAGAGCTGGACTAGACCTTTTACAGCTACCTTCAAGATTAATGGAGAGCAACAGGTACCCTGAAGGACAGTTCACCTATTCTAATTCAGAACACTACTCATACTGAGTCCTTCTCCAAAAATGCCTTTCTCTCCACTGATTATAAAAGGAAGTAGTACTTAGAAATATGTAGTAAGATATGTCCCTACAACCTTGCTACATTGTATCACTAACCTTAATTAGTCATAAGCTCAAATAAATATGCAGGTTAAAATTATTTTAACAAAATTATACACAGAAGTTTGAGATTATAAAAACTGTCAAGTGTAAACAAGACTAACAACAAAAAAGAATGGTTTGCTATTGAATTATACTCTCCTTTATTGTGCATCAATGAACTTCTTTTGAGTTGAATGAATTATACTAGTTTAAATTAACTTAAGAGCTACAGATAATCAAATAAAATTTAAAAAAAAATCTTAACATATTTATTTGTTTTCAGATTTGTGTCTGGTTTTGTTTTTTGGGGTTTTTTGGTGTATTTTTTTTAAAGGATAGAATGTTCCTAATCTTGAGTTACAGATTTTCTTTCAGGATAAAGAAATCCATAGTCCATAAATGAAGTTCTGCTTTACTGCCACTAACTAAGGAGTGAAAGAAAAAGTGCAAACCATCTTTAAAACTCATTGATTAGAAGCCAATTCAATACATTTAATTTTTGGTAACAATTAAAGAAGAAGTAACAATTGCTAATTAAGGTATACATAAGAGAAATCACATACTACACTTCAAAATAACCAAACAGCTTACGTTTCAATCATTTTATCATAAACAGTAGAATTTTTCAAAATAATTAAAACACAGCATTAGACCCGCTCTTCAGCCAGCATAAATTTTATTATCTCTGTGGCAGTCTAGGAAACTAGCTGAAGGTCTAGACTAATCCTATTAATATTCATAATTTACATCCCTGCTTTCTCTTATAACATTATTTATAATCTTTTTAAATTCCTGGTTCTCCTGACACTCTTAAGATAGACAGTAAGTAATCTCTCTGTAGCTTACCAAGCAAATGTTTCTCAGTTTCAGCTGATGGATTTCTTTACTTTTCTTACGACTGGATCAGAATTTTTACATATATGTCATTTCATTGCGTCAAGGCAGTGTTATTTTTTCCCTTTTTTGTTTTGATATTTGACATAATGTTAGAGATTTCCAATAAATATAAAAAATAGCTACCTATTATCAATCCTTTTTCTGAAGAGCTTACTCTAGGTTTCAGTTAATGACAATCCTGCCATAGAAATACTTTCCTAGTTACTGTTCAGATGCTGGCTATGTAAACAAACAGTTTTTCTTTGACTTTAAAGCTCATATAAAGCAAAGCTGCAAAATTCCTGTGGAGAGGAAGTGATAGGCTTGCCTCTGAAGAATAGCATGCATCTGACAGCATCTCTCTGTCTGTTAGCTGGTTTAACTGCGTATGTTTAACTGTGTATGTTTAAGAGCTTGTTCTGGGTAAGTGTGTTCATTTCTGTAAATATCCTGTCCTTTCCCATGGTCAGATTTGACTCATCCTAGACAGCATCATCTCAGTGGACTTATATAACAGAAGAAGATGCCATCCAAAGTGAATAATAGTCTCCGAAGTTGTCCCTGAACATTCAGTTTGAACACAATTCCAAGTACTTTATTCATGTCAACAGGGTTTCTTCTGTAGTGAACTACTACTTTATTTAGGTACAGTGTCAGAATCCTTATCATCCGAGTCATTGCAATTTTAGATGGACGGTGATTCTTGGTATTGCATGAATAAAAATCTAACTTTGCTTTAGAAAATTAAGATTTCGAATGTCTGATGTTTTAGAGGAAGATCAAGATTCTTTCTTTTGCGAAATAGTCTTTGTTGTAGCTGGAATTAAAGAAAATTATTATTAAGCTCCATACATATGGCACAGATTAGAAAACTTGCAGGATGGAGCTCCGATTGGTAGGTTAATATTCTGACGTGATAGATTAATCAATGTAAACCACATAGCTCAGTTGAAACTGCTGTTCCAAATTGCAATTTCATCTTCATCCAACAGAGAAAATGCCAACCTTTCTCTCTGCAGTAAAATCTTCTTGTTATAACAATGAAGCAACTCCAGAGTTACTGTTATTGTGAAACATCTGGTAACTACAAGATGTAGCTCCTGTGAGATAATCACATCCCTGTAAAATTAGAAGAACTTACTGAACTTTGTTGTATTTCATGTTTTGTAATACCCCTGAGCGTGGTTGGCTCATAATTCCGTAATCACTTTGCCTCTGCACCAGAAATGAAACCACAGATGCTACACTTTGCTATAATGGCCACCGCTTAACATAAATAAATGATCAAAATAACAGTATTGTTCATATATAAAATATATACACCACAATAAATACCATGGGATTGAAAGTTGCTGGGAACATGCTAAAATAGGTGCAGAAGGCCTCATTATGGACATCATTAAAAATAGATCAGGAGATAGAAAAGTAAAAAAAAAAAAAAGCTCTTCATTTCCACAGCGCTAGTTTTATAGCGAAATTTGACTTGTACCCTCGGTTTGTTTTTCTGTTAGAACTAGAACATGTTCTTGCCAACATAGTAACATGGTCTGGAACAACTTTGATAGTCTTTCCCTTCAGCAACTTAGAAAGGAAAAAAGAAAGTAAAAAAATGAAATTTCTCTTTTGATAACACAGCTAAAAGAAACATGATTTTCTAGGTAAATAAAACATAGATCACTGAAATAAAATAATTTAAAAAAGACAACTAGAACTTTGTACCATTAACTTGTCTTAATTTTTTTTCAACTTTTTTTTTAAACTATCTGAAAATGAAAAGGGAAGCTTTTTGACAAAATCAGCTCATCAGAGTGAAACAGTCTGAAATAATTACAATAGCCACTGTTGCTTTCTGAGCACCACTTACCCTATCATCTGATCTCAACAACTCCTAGAAAAATTACTGAGTCAGGGAATATAAGGGATAGTACTGGTGTTACAAACATATATAATAAATAACTTAATAGAAAAAATGTATTTTTAGATACTTATCACTTTGTATTGGAATCAGTTTTTTTTTTTTTTAAAAAGAATGACTGCAAATGTAGTATAAATAACACTTTTGGATATTATTTTACAGGAATGACTGGCAATCTTAAGGCAGAGCAGAGGTATTCTTGGCAGGTGATGTTAATATTTTAAGGGCAGTTTCCCCAGGGATAGTTCTGCACCATGACTTACTGCTTCTAATGCATATTTCAGGAAACACGGAGTATATCAAAAGGAGTTACATTTTAGTCTGACAAAAAACATCATACTGAATCATATGAGAACAGAATCAAATATTATTTTAAGCAATGCTGGCAGAAATGGCACATTCTTATGTTAAAAAACAGCTAAGAGAGGTTTCTTGTGATACCACCTCACTTGCCTGTGCTGCTTTTCTGCGTCCTGTGACTTGCAGAGACATTTCCACCTCTTCTAATGCTATAATTTTTATTTTATATAATTTAATAACCATTTCACATTCACTAACAAAAGGGTAGCCTATGGTGACTCAGGTCTTCTAGCACGATGGTATTCATGCTTTATTGTACAGCCAATCAAATATTAGCTACAGTGATTTATTTGTATTATAATAACAAAAGTGATTTATTGGTTGGTGGATTTTTTTTTTAAATTTACTATACTTTTTTGTATCATTGTTCTAGACTTCTAATTGTATGGCAGAATATAGTTTACAGAGGTCTGAGAACTAAATGCCATGGTTATATTGGATTGAGTCAGCTCTTACTCTGCGGACACTGGGGCCCATCTCTAGTATAACTTTACCAAGCATTGTTTTAGTAAAATCTTTCTGAGTTATTTTCTTCTTACACTAAGCAGAGCCAGAAGTTGTGCAAATGCCAGCAAGAAGCCTGGCACCGCAGCATACATGAAGAAGAAATACACTTTGGGAACAAAATAAACTGTGCCTCAGTGATGGGGAGATTCTTTGGAGCTGCGATTACAATGTGTGATTTGAACCTCCAGGAAAAAAACAAACAAACAAACAGACAAACAAAAACCAGACAAACAAAAAAGACCCCCAAACCACACACACAAAATTTCTATGTTTGCTTGGTAGAGCCATTTCTAAGGCTCATTGCATATATAGTGCACAGTAGTGGCATATTTGGCACACAGGAAAATGACCTGTATTATCTCTACCTACCTCTCATTCCTTCTATATAGTCCTTGTAAACAGGTATCCGTTTGCACTGGTGTGAAGAGAGGGCTGCCATCAGCATGAATTTTAGAAGGTCAAAACTTCTCCTGTGTCTGCAAAGCCTGTCATTGCACAGTACTAAATCCAGCAGAAGGTAACATCATAAAGTAAGAATTTTATACTTCCTTTAGCAATATACTTTTTTTTTTGCTTTTTTGCTTGCCTGGTACAGTACAAGAATCATGTATATAAGGAAACAACGGAGATTTGTCTGGTGAGCTTAATGGGCAACATGTTACTTTTTGCAATAGTACTTCTGTGCCATATGGCACACTCAAGTGCTGGAATCTCTTCACTTCAGCTGGAGGTTTTTGATAGTTCCATGTATCAGAAGTGTCAGAAACTCTCAGCATTTGTTGATTTGGAGTGAATATAGCCAATGACACCATTCTACTATTTTTTTAAGGTGCTATGATGTCAATGGGATATAAACTTACTCTGCACAAGTCTGGGGTAAACACCTTCAGAAATTGCAAAAGATGAGAATATATATTCCCAGTGGGCAGCTGTGTGGCAGCATGGTGAAGACCCAGCAAAAAGCAGTGTCCTCTGCTTCTCCTGAGCTTGTAGCACCTGGTAGAACCAATGCAGCCACACAGACAGAGCTCCTGTTCAAGCATGCAACCACCCAGGTTTCCAGCTGTGGGATGTGTGAAGGGGTATTCCTAGAGGTGGAAAGCGATTGCAAGCAAGCCTGTGGGAGGTGTGACCAGATTCATGAACTGCTCTGCTTGGTGGTCAAGCTGCAGGAGGAGATGGGCAGACTGAGGACTATTCAAGAGTCTGAGAGGGAGATTGATCAATGGAGCCGTACCCCACCATCTGTGGTGCATGGAAGCCAACTCAGCATGGCCACTACAGAGGCAGGCCCCGGGTGTGGTTTGTGCCAGGAGGAAGGCAGTGTCACAAGGGACAAGGAGGGGTGGAAAAAGATTACAGAATGGAGCAGTAAGAGAAACCTCTCCTTACGTTCTAAGTTACTCTCTAAGATACTCTTACAGAATAGGTACGAGGCCCTGGATACAATAGATGAAGTGCATAACGAGATAGAGTAGGAACCTACACAAGCAGTCTTGCGAAGGGTCAGAGAGACCAACACTTCACAACAAAACCTGCATTAAAACCAGTGCTGAGAAGAAACAATGGCGAGTTATTGTCATTGGTGATTCCCTCCTGTGCAGAATGGAAACACGTATTTGCAGACTGGACCCTCTTTTCAGAGAAGTTTGCTGCCTCCCTAGGGTCCAAATTAGGGACATCACAAGACTTGAAGAGCTGAGTACAACCTTCAGACTACTATCCATTCCTGCTCTTTCACATGGGTACTAATAATGTTGCAACAAAAAGTCTGAAGTCAATCAAAAGAGACTTCAGAGCCCTGGGAAAAATGCTAAAAAATTCAGGAGCACAGGTAGTGTTTTCCTCAATCCTCCCAGTAACTGGAAGAAAATGGAGCCCAGTATCACAGAATCACAGAATCACCAGGGTTGGAAGGGACCTCTAGAGATCATCTAGTCCAAGCCACCTGCCAGAGCAGGGACACCTACAGCAGGTTGCAAAGGACGGCGTGCAGGCAGGTTTGGAATATCTCCAGAGTCGAAGATTCCACCACCTCTCTGGGCAGCCTGTTCCAGTGCTCTGCCACTCTCAAAGGAAAGAAGTTTCTCCTCAGGTTTAGAGGGAACTTCCTATGGTCAATTTTGTGCCCATTGCCTCTTGTCCTGTCACTGGGCACCACTCAAAAAAGACTGGTGCCATGTTCCTGCCACCCTCCCTTTAAGTATTTATAATCATTGATGAGATCCCCCCTCTGAGCCTTCTCTTCTCCAGACTCAAAAGACCCAGGTCCCTCAGCCTTTCCTCATAAGAAAGGTGGTCCAGCCCCCTAATCATCTTTGTAGCCCTCTCTGCTGTATCCTCTCCAGCAGTTCCCTGTCCTTCTTGAACTGGGGAGCCTAGAACTGGACACAGGACTCCAGGTGTGGCCTCACCAGGGCAGAGTAGAGGGGGAGGATAACCTCCCGCGACATGCTTGCCACACTCCTCTTGATATACCCCAGGATGCCATTGGCCTTCTTGGCCACAAGGGCCCATTGCTGGCTCATGGTCATCCTGTTGTCCACCAGGACTCCCAGGTCCCTTTCCACAGAGCTGCTTTCCAGCAGGTCAGCCCCTAACCTGTACTGGTGCATGGGGTTATTCCTCCCCAGGTGCAGGACCCTACTCTTGCCCTTGTTGAACTTCATGAGGTTTCTCTCTGCCCAGCTCTCCAGCTTGTCCAGGTCATGTTGAATGGCAGCACAGCCTTCCGCTGTGTCAGCCACCCCTCCCAGTTTTGTGTCATCAGCAAACTTGCCGACGGTACCCTCTAGCCCTTCATCCAGGTCATTGATGGATATGTTGAACAGGACTGGACCCAGTACTGAGCCCTGGGGTACACCACTCGTCACAGACCTCCAGCTAGACTCTGTGCCACTAACCACCACCCTCTGAGCTCTATCTGCCAGCCAGTCTTCAATCCACCCCACCGTCCATTCATCCAACCCACACTTCCTAATCTTGTCTATGAGGATGCTTTGGGAGACAGTGTCCAAAGCCTTGCTGAAGTCAAGGTAGACAACATCCACTGCCCTGCCCTCATCTATCTGTCCAGTCATAGAAGGCTATCAGATTAGTCAGACGTGACTTCAATATATCAGTATGACTTCAACGTATCAATACCTGGCTCCAGGACTGGTGCTTCCGTCAAAACTTTGGCTTTTTAAACCACGGAGAGCCTCTGAGACACAAGAAATGCTGGGGTCTGACAGGATCCAGCTGTCCTAATGGGAAAAATAGGTCTTTGGATGTAAACTGGCAGGACTGATGAGAGCTTTAAACTCAAATCGATGGGGGAAGGGGATACCAACAGGATTGCAGAAGGTAAGCCAAGGGTTAGCGTGATATCACCTGAGGGTGGCAATGCTAGTGGGAACATTTATGCTGCTCCCGGGAGCACAGAGGGCTCAGGAGTGTATCTGAAATGCTTGTACACCAACACACACAGTATGAGAAACAAACAGGATGAACTGGAAGCATTGGGCAGCTCCTAGACCTACGATATCATTGGTATTAGTGAGACATGGTGGAATGAGTCCCATGATTGGAGTGCTGGGATGGAGGGGCACAAGCTGTTCAGGAGGGATAGGCAGGGCAGGGAGGGTGGAGGTGTTGCTCTATAGAGGGATGGAAAACAAAGGAGGTATTGTAGTGGGTATCTACTATCAATCGCCCAGCCAGGATGTAAGCACTGATGAGTTATTCTATAAGCAATTAGGAGAAATTTCTGGATTGGTAGCCCTTGTCCTTATGGGAGATTTCTACTTCCCAGACATCAACTGGGAATATCATACCACTGTGACAAGCAGGTCTTGGAAATTCTTGATGCTTATAGGACATAACTTCTTGTCACAGGTACTCAATGAGCCAACTAGGAAAGATGCCCTCCTAGACTTGCTATTTGTGAACAGAGAAGGACTCGTGGGAGACGTGATGGTAGGTGGCTGTCTTTCCACAGTGATCATGAAATGCTTGATTTTAAAAATTTCAGTGTAATGAGAAAAAAGGACAGCAGAATTACTATCCTGTACTTCAGGAGAGCAAATTTTAAGCTATTCAGGGAGCTGTTTAGTGGAGTACCCTGGAAATCTGTTTTTGAGGGCTTAGGAGTACACTCATGCTGGTCACTCTTTAAGAAACACCTTTTATAAGTGCAGGAGCAGGTAATTCCACTGTGTTGTAAGTCAAGCAAGCAAGGCAGAAGATTGGCTTGGCTGAACAGGGAACTCCTTGTGGAGCTCATGAGGAAAAAGAAATTGTGTGATCTCTGGAAACGAGGTCAAATGATTACAGAGCAGTGGTTCGTATATGCAGGGACAAGATACGAGCAGCCAAACCTCAACTAGAGTTGAAACTGGCCAGTGTTGTTTCAGATAACAAGAAGGGTTTTTATAAGTACATTAATAGCAAGAAGATGTCTAAAGAAAAAATTGGACTGATACTTGTTGCAGATGGTCACCTGACTAATAGGGATGAAGAAAGAGTGGAGGCATTCAATGCTTTTTTTGTCTCAGTCTTTAATGGTACTCATGGACCTTGGACTGCCTGGTCTCCTGAGTCAGAGGACCACAAGCGTGGGAGCAGCAACTTTCCATTTGTGAACACTGAAATTGTAAGGGACCAGCAGTATCAGTTGAAAGTTCACAAGTCCATGAGGCCTGATGGGATTCATCCCAGAGCCCTGAAGGAGTTAACAGATGTTTCAGCAGCATCCTTCTTAATCATCTACCAAATGTCTTGGGAGTCCAGGGAGGTCACTGCTGACTGGAAGCTAGCCAATGTTATTCCAATTTACAAAAGGTGTGTGAGGCAAGACACAGGGAACTACAGACCTGTTAGTCTAACCTCAGTTCTTATGAGGAAAGGCTGAGCGACCTGGATCTTTTGAGTCTGGAGAAGAGAAGGCTCAGAGAGGATCTCATCAATGCTTATAAATACTTCAAGGGAGGGTGCTGGGAGGATGGGACCAGTCTTTTTTCAGTGGTGCCCAGTGATAGAACAAGAAGTAACGGGCACAATCTTGAACTTAGGATGTTCCACCTGAACATGAGGAGGAACTTCTTTCCTTTGCGGGTGGCAGAGCACTGGAACAGGCTGCCCAGGGAGGTAGTGGAGTCTCTGATTCTGGAGACATTCAAAACTCACCTGGACGCCATCCTGTGCAACCTGCTTTAGGTGTCCCTGCTCTGGCAGGTTGCTTGGACTAGATGCTCTCCAGAGGTCCCTCCCAACCCCTGTGATTTGGTGATTCTGTGACTAGATGATCATTGTAGGTCCCTTCCAACTGAAATATTCTATTCTATTCTATTCTATTCTATTCTATTCTATTCTATTCTATTCTATTCTAGTAGGTCCAAACTCCTCAGACTTACAGGAAGTGTTGAATTTTCTTTTTTATTCACTATTTCTACTTTAATTTATTGACTTCATGAAGACATTAGACTCATGGAACATCAACTTTCAGAGCATTCAGAGCTTTATTTCAAGGGTAAATTCCAACAAAACAGAATTTTACAGACAAGTCTTGTATCTTCTGCTTCACATTTGATTTTATATCAGACCTGTCCAGGCTGGTGTTCATGTGCTGCATTGTTTGATCTGTTGATTTGCCCATGCACAAAAAGTCAGAGAGAGTAAGAGTTATGGCTGGGTTACTTTAAGTCTGATGTATTAGATTTCTTGCTGATAAGTGGCCTTTTTCGTGTGAACATATAGTGGTCGGGATTTCCTAGTACCTTATAATGATCCAGATTTTGCTATCTGGAAGTTAATGGTGAAGAAAAAAACAAGAATATTTTGTACGCAAGTAACAACCCATTATTTGCTGTCTATAGAAAAGCACCTAAGCAGGTTACACTGCAAGATAGATATGAAGACCCAAAAGATCAGTAGAATCATATTCTGGTGTGAAGAATGAAATTACTGAATTTGTCAGTGCTAATTTATTTTTCTTTTAAATCCTTATGAACAGAAAGAGTATGGATTCCATACTGAATCTAGATTAAAAAAACCCCCACTTTTGCTCATCTGCTCATCTTAGCATTTTTCTATCAGAATAACCAAATCTCATCACATTCAGTGAGTCTTTATCTAATACTTTAAAACGGTAATTATATTAGTGACTCTCATAACCCATTAGTGAAGAGAAGCACTAATATGATACAGCACTAATTCAATTTGTTAGAAAGTGCAAATGTAAGACTAACATTCTGCTTTTTCTGAGAAATACCAGTGCTATCTGCTCTTTTGTTTAACATTGCGTACAAGGGAAACCTTGTTATTGAGCAACCTTAAACTTACCACCTCTCTTCTAATGGACAGCTGCTTCTCCAGTGAAGATAAAAGACTGGAAATGTCTAAGTATTTCAGAAATGAAAAAACCAATAACTTTTTTTTCCCTTTTTCTTTTTTTTTTTTTTTTTAATGTAGTGAGTTATTTAAGAACATCTAAAAGGTCCAAAGTATAATTTCCCACAATACATATACATTTCTAGCTTTTATTTTCATTAAACACATCAGTCAACTCTAAGACTGGTACATCCATATATATCTATATATCTATATATCTATATATATCTCCATATATATAAAATGAAAAATAAACTTAGCTTCATAGACTACAAAATTTAATATCTTTACCAGAACTTGATTGTTTTATAAAACAGCTCAAGCTTGATTTTCTGAGTCACAGCTTTCATCACAGCTGTATTTGTTCCACCCAGCTTTTGTCCTCCTGCTTTTGACCTCTTTCCTGGCTGAAAGAAGTAAATAGTATAAAAATTGCTACAACACATCATCAAGAAGCCAGTATCCCATTGTAAAGCATGAGGAGAGATGTACAGACATAGACCATCTGTGTTTTGTTGGTTGTAGGACTGCTGCTCTGTCAGCAGGTAGACGGTGCAAAAAATCCACAGGCCTCTAGTTCTGATACAACCTTTTAATGGTGCAGATAACTTCCCTCTAAGACCTTTCTTAACGTTTTTTGATTTTCCATGGATCAATGCAAAAAGTTGCTTATCAGTCATTTTTTTCTGCTTAGATACCTTTTTCCTGCTATTTCTGCCTTACTGTGTTAGAGGATTGCACATGCTATTACGGTGTCCTCAACCCCATTGTGAATGTGGGAGCTGTGGGAATAAAAAAAAAATGCACGACACACACATTCCTTTAGCGGTGTTAGCTACTGAAGGAAGGGGAAAGAGGCAGTAGGGTAGGAAGGGGAACTTGGGAGATTTCAGTTAAGATAAAGAAGGTAAAACCTCATTAGTAACTCCTGTACTCCCCTCTGGCAAGTTCTGAGTATCTTTTGCTTCTCTTACTTGGCATGCAAGTCCATTCTTCAGAAAAGCAGAAGGTACAGAAAGGTCCTAGCAGGGCTGCGTCATCATTGGTGGTATTTTCATTCATGGGGTACCTCAGTTATACGTAAAAAGAAAATAAGTTTAGGGAAGCTAATTAATAACATGAGGGAGAACATATTAAATGGAGATTGACAGGAAAATGTAGATGAATGGAGACTGAGAGGAAACATGCAAAAAAACAGAGCAGAATCAGTGATATAGGAAATAGGAAAGAAATTGCAAGGTAGAAAAAAAAATTTCCTGAAAAAAACCAACTTAGGAACAACTTCACAAGTAGGGGCTGATGTGACAAATAATTCAATTCTTTCTATGAATCAAGTGAGACGGCTGGCTTTTTAAAAGGATTTGGTGTAATTCTTTTTAAAGTCTGTTCCTTCATTACATTTCCACCTCATTAAGTGAAAACTCAGGTCTTTCAAATACTTTTATCTTAATATGAGGGTTGAACATGAAAACCTGTTCTGTTTTGGTTTTCAGATCTGTTTTTACAGAGTAGAATACAATTTATACTTGTTTTTCCTGGTACTGTTGTTTATTAAACCTACTACAGTATTATTTTTTCTTTCTCCATTTCCTTTTGCCCTACTATTTGATTCACAAATGACTGAACAGGAAAATCTCAGAACTTTTCCTTGCTTATTACTTTAAGCCTACAAAATTGGTGCAGAACTTCTTAGGCACATTCTTAATTTCTTTGCTTCAAGTCTTACACTGAAATTTTAGCCATATATTAGTGACAACTGGAGTTTAAAATTTCACAGGTCTGGACAAAGGGGCTGCAACACTTCTTATTATAAACAGGGAAGTAGGAAAAAGCCCATACAATGTTATTGGCAGAATAGAGATGGACAAAAATGCAAATGACAGACTTTATTGTCAATAGACATGGTTATGAAGCAGTAGAGGTGAGTGGGATACTGCTGTTCATTCTGCCTATGGCTCATAAGCTCTGCAAAATACTGTATTCTAATGATACTTCATGTAAGCTAGTACGGATGCAGCCAGGGTGCGGAAAAGAGCATTCATACAGATGTTATAAGAGAGACTACTGATTGCTGAAATTTACATGAAGAGATTAGGATCTCACTTGACTGGTTTGCATTGCAGCATACACAATGCAAAATGTAAAAGAGTATTTTGATTTGGCATAAGTATTTTCTAATATTTTTGTTTGTCCACAGTTCCTAGACATGTAAGTATCTATTTTTCCTTGTGCTTTACTTTACAGGATGCTAATCTATAAGGGGACAATAAAACACTGTGCAAAAGGGTGTTCAAAACTAACAGTCAATTTACCAATCAGTAATTGTTCTCCTTTGTTCTTCACATCCTTCAAGTATTTCTATGGTTGTTGCCAAGTCAAATGTATAAAAGAAATTAAAATGCTTTTGCAAGAAATGAAAGTGATTTGGATATTTTTAGAACACCATATTCTAAGGTTAAGCATGTGGAGCAATCAAACATGTTTCCTACCTGAAAAATATATGAAGGAAAAAACCTGCTTTGGTTCATCTGTTGAACTATTCCGGTAGGTAGATACTTAAAAATTTTTTATCTCTGATCTTTTATTTGCTGAGAGGAAGATTGAAAGAAGTACAACAATTTGAAGTACGAATATTGAGATGTGGGATGATTTTTGGAATCTTACATGAGTTCATTTCCACGTGTTGAATTGAACCCAAGAAAAGTTTTGACTCATGCAGAAATAGTGCACAGTTCAAAGAATTTTATCTCCTATAAAACATTCTTCTTGGCTGAAGAAAATCTTTCAAAAACTTCAAGACATAGCATTTCATCATTTAAACATCTTTGGAGCTATTATTCTTCTGAATTTTCAAATTTAAAATTCTTTACTAAGTAAGTTTAAATTAAATATTTTATGTTGTAAAATAATGCTATAGCCTTTGTAATGCTTACTTTTTTTCCTGTGTCTGCATAAATAGTCATTTAAAAAATTAAGATTTCTAATCGAATGGGAACACTACTTAGACTTGAATGTAAAACTCTGCCTCAGTCTGCCTGTAAAAAGAGGATTGAGGAAGTCACTTGACCTTACTAATTAAAAAGGAGAATAATTTACAAAATTCTGCTCTTAAAGAAAGAAATATAGCAAACAGTTTCACATCCCAGGAGAGATTCTAGCACTTTTATGTGAAATGTGCAAAATGGAGGGGGAGAAAAAAGAGAAAAGGAGCTGTAGCCAGAAAAGCAAAGTAAAATAGATACTTTAAGTGTGTTCACAAGTCTCTCTTTCTTTCTTTTCTTTTTTTTTTTTTTTTTTTTAAATCAAGTCATCCAAATCCTACTTGGAAACTTAAAATACTTTTCAGATGACTCAGATAATGACTGTGATTTGACTTACCCAAGTTCAGTTCTCACAATCTTAGTCATATGAATTTATAGGGGTATCAGAGAGATACAGTAATTTCTGAAAAGTAATTAACTCTGGTTTAAAGTAGATGCTCCAGGCAGGTATGAAAAATTGCTTTCTGGAGGTTCCTGTATCAAATATTTGCATAGGGGTCTCAAATCAAATGTCCAGATATAAATATCTAGTGGCATTTGTGATGTCCCACAGTATTCGCACATCTTCACAGAACTAACAAATATGAAATAGGGTTTATGGGAATCACACACTTCTGAAGAAATAACTGGATGATAGATGGGATACCCTAAAGCACCTGAACTATCACTAGACACTTATCTGTGGGAAACTAAGTGAACCTAAGTAGCCCAAATAACTACTTTAGATCAGATACTTAACTCTCCAGAGGTGGGATTAGACAAACCAGATTAATTAATCTTCATTTGGATGTTTACAATGATATTTTAACATGTGAACTGAATGTCTAAGTTACAATTATTGTCAATAGAGATCTAACATTCAGCTCACTGATGCCATGTAGGATCTTTAGAATATTTCATTTCATAGAATCGTAGAATCATAGAATTGTTTAGGTTGGAAAAGTCCTTTAAGATCATCTAGTCCAACCACTGACCCTACTCTACCAGGTCTGCCACTAAAACATGTCTCTAAGCACCACATCTACACGACTTTTAAACACAGTTAGGGATGGTGACTCAACCACCTCCCTGGGCAGCCTGCTCCAATGTTTGATAACTCTTTCAGTGAAAAATTTTTTGCTAATGTCCAGCCTAAACCTCCCCTGGCGCAACCTGAACCCATTTCCTCTTATCCTATCGCCAGTTACTTGGGAGAAGAGATCAGCTCCCATCTCACTACAACCTCCTTTCAGGTAGTTGTAGAGAGCAATAAGGTCTCCCCTCAACCTTCTCTTCTCCAGACTAAACAACCCCAGTTCCCTCAGCTGATCCTCATAAGATATGCTCTCCAGACCCCTCACCAGCTTCGTTGCCTTTCTCTGGACATGCTCCAGCACCTCAATGTCCCTCCTAGACTGTGGCGCCCAAAACTGAACACAGTACTCAAGCTGCGGCCTCACCAGTGCTGAGTACAGGGGCACGATCACTTCCCTCCTCCTGCTGGCCACACTATTCTTGATACAGGCCAAGATGCCATTTGCCTTCTTGGCTACCTGGGCGCACTGCTGGCTCATGTTCAGCTGGCTGTCCACCAGGACCCCCACATCCTTTTCTGCCAGGCAGCTTTCCAGCCATTCCTCCCCAAGCCTGTAGCATTGCCTGGGGTTGTTGTGACCAAAGTGCAGGACGCGGCACTTGGCCTTATTAAACCTCATGCAGTTGGCTTCAGCCCATCCATCCAGTCTGTCCAGATCTTTCTGCAGAGCCTTCCTACCCTCAAGCAGATCAACACTCCCGCTTAATTTGGTGTCATCTGCAAACTTACTGAGGGTGCACTCAATCCCCTCATCCAGATCATCAACAAAGATATTAAACAAGGCTGGCCCCAAAACTGAGCCCTGAAACACCGCTTGAGACCTGCCACCAGCCGGATTTAACGCCATTCACCGCAACTCTCTGGGCTCGGCCATCCAGCCAGTTTTTAATCCAGCAAAGAGTACACCTGCCTAAGCCATGGGCTGCCAGCTTCTCTAGCAGAATGCTGTGGGAGACTGTGTCGAAGACCTTACTAAAGTCCAAGTAGACAACATCCACAGCCTTTCCTTCATCCACCAGGCGGGTCACCTGGTCGTAAAAGGAGATCAGGTTGGTCAAGCAGGACCTGCCTTTCATGAACCCATGCTGGCTGGGCCTGATCCCCTGGTTGTCCTTCACATGCCATGTGAGTGCACTCAGGATGATTCATTCCATAACCTTTCCTGGCACTGTGGTCAGGCTGACAGGCCTGTAGTTGCCTGGATCCTCCTTCCGGCCCTTCTTGTAGATGGGTGTCACATTGGCAAGCCTCCAGTCATCTGGGACCTCCCCTGTTGACCAAGACCGCTGATAAATGATGGAGATTGGCTTGGCAAGCTACTCTGCCAGCTCCCTCAGCACTCTCAGGTGGATCCCATCTGGGCCCATAGATTTTTGGCTGTCCGGTTGGCATAGCAGGTCACTAACTGCTTCCTCTTGGATATTGGGGGGTTTATTCTGTTCTTCATCCCTGTCTTCCAGTTGCTACACCAGAAAGATTTAGATCTCCCATAGGTTTTGTTTCATCTTTCTCAGTTCCATATAGATATATCCACTATTCTAGGGCACCTCAATAACATTTCACACTGATTTGTGGGCAACGTAGTTTAGTCCTACGTCTCCATTATCTACAATGAAAGTTTACGACCCCTTCTTATATATGTAGACATATGTAGACACCAAATTTAGATGTCATCATCTGGATCTGAATACTGTCCTAAATGTATAAATTTAAATATGATTAATTACATTCCATGTTTCAGATTATATGACATAACCCTTTTCAGGCTACAAAAGGTTGTTGTCACTCCAAATTATGTCATGACCTTCGTCAAACAACTTTTCAGCATAATTTCTGAGGCAACTTTAGTGACAGCTTTTGATCAGTTGTTTTTCAGATAGATTTCATTACAGTATTCTTTTTTCCTCATTTTCCATAAGAAGACAGTGGCCTAGTTACTTGCCTGCAGCCCAGTGATAAACATCACAATAAAAGCACATCTGAAAAGATTGTAATGGTTTATTATAAGCACTACAATGTGAATTACATGCATTCTAATAAGTCCCCAATTATTTATGTGATATCTTTAAAGCCTTACCTTATTGATAAGTAATATGAAGTTTAAAGAATGCTGAAGGCTCCTGTCCTGTGCATATGTGTACTGTTTTCAGCCATTTTAGCCACTTAATTAATACAACCCCTCACTAATGTATTAGGCAAGGGAAAGTGAGCTGAGAGTGACAGCAAGGCAGGCAGGGCAGTGCCCTCATGGACTGACCTGCAGCACTCGAGCAACAAGAGCAGAGCAGGGCTAGTCGTGGTAACCAGGGTCAGCCAAGAGTCCTGCCATCACTATACAGGGTGATGAGGCAGGTCAGGCCCAGCAAGGTGCAAGGGCTGGGAGATCATATCTACAGCATAGAACAGCCCAAGCAAGGAGCCGGGGCAAGGACCTGAGCTGAAAGTGTTGTTGGAGAAAAGCCCTAGGTGCGGCTTCTCATGGCTCTTCTCCCAGCAGTGTGGTTCAGCTGCACCACATCAGAGCTGACCCTGAAGACAAGTAAGCAAAGTACTGGCAAGGGGAAGCCCTTGCAGAGCAGGACTACAGAGAAAGACCGTTACAGCCTGGTCAGGACAATCACAGCCTGTTGGTGCATTCAGGACTCTGATATCATTGGCATATACATTTTCACAGCAGAGTGGAGGACTCTGTAGAACAAAATATCATGATTTCAAATCTGATTTCCATTGAATTAATAAATATATATGTAAATATATACATGCTTTTACATAATCAAAATGAGCTCAGAAGATATTTTACTCTAACATTGACAGAAAAAAATTATAATCGAACAAATTATCATATCTGAACAGTCAGTTTAACTTCTGAATTTCATCCTTTTTGCCCCGATTACATTAATGGTACAAACAGATAACATTTTTCTCTAAGGCCACAATGGATGGATCAAACTAAAGGCACATCAGCTACAAGGGAGATTTGAAGGACTACAGATTCCCTGGTTTTTTGCTTATACAGGTCAGATACCTGGCCAGGGTGTGCTGCAATACCTCCATGTCTTGTACACCAAATAGCCTTTTCGCTGAAATAAAGACCTAGGAAGAGAAAAAGAGGAGAAGAAATGAAAGGAGGCTTGTCACATGCATGGTTTAGGAATAGTTTCAGTTTATATGCATATAAAAGTGAAGGTCTTGTATCACTGATTAATAACTACATTCAATCTAGGTTTATATTCGATAGTGATTGACGGTTTTGACTGTAGTGGTTTGCCATCTGTTTTTGTTTCTCTCTCCCCTTCCTGTTTCTTTATTGCTCTTTGTTTCCTTCATCCATTCCAGATGTTTCTCCATTTTCAAGGGTTTCTTCATTCTCTTTCTGTGTTTGAAACACTCCTTTTGAAGGTGGTGACCGCATAGTCTGTTTCATTTCTCTCAAATATGTTCTTCAAAAATCATTTCAGATGGTATACTATGTAGGATGGACAAGAAATAAAATATCACAAATACAAATGCAGAAAATTATGCAAGATTATTATATTGTCCACAGAATAACCAGATTACTATCTTTACATGGTCTCTTCCTTATGAGGAGAAGCACTGTGCCTTACTCTGGCATTGAATATCCTGGTTTTTAGTAGAGAAATATCTCTAAAAATCAGAACCATTGTCTTCACAGTACAGACAAACCTCTCGTGAAAGTGGAATTACTGTAATTATTGTGAGGTACATAGCCCATATCACTGCAATAGCACCAATTCTTTGATTAGTGTTTAGCTTTTACTATATGTGTACAAAAAATAATAGATTATGTCTTAAGAGGCTCCCAGTATAACACATACCTAGAAATACATATAACACACTTATACAATGCTTAGCCTTGGAATGATATAAACCACAATATTCCCATATTAAACTCCTGTTGAACACAGACAAATGTAAGTATTTATGTTTAATTTATACCCTTAATTTCTGAGAATGACATCTCAACAGTTTCACATCAGCTCCCACTCATTACGATGTCAGCTCCAGAAAAACTGTCAGAAAAAATAATACTCCAGACAATCTAGTTAAAATGGCAAAATTCAAAAAGTTATTTCTTCAGGGTAATCAAACACATATATAGATAATTACTATTCAAAGATGTCAGTAAAATGTTAATCTGACTTCTCTACTATAAATCTTAAGCCCCTATTAAGATATGATTAAGTTTTTCTTGTAGCAGGGATCCTAAGTATTTAAAGAAGGATATGACAGATTAGAGAAGCTCTCTATACTGAAAATGAGTACAAGTGATGTCACATGGGAGCTCTCTAATATAAAGTGCCCTACTTCCCTCCTCACAATGTCAATGTTCTTTTACTTTTTAGAAGTATCTATGTTTTTCTGGGACTGTAGTCTTGTCTTAACTGATGGAAATTTTGTTCAGCTCTGTTCTAACACAGATATAAGATCATAGAATCATAGAATGGATTGGGTTAGGAGCAATCTTAAAGATCATATAGTCCCAACTCCTCTGCCATGGGCAAGGACATCTCCCAATAGACCTGGTTGCTCAAAGCCCCATCCAACCTGGTCTTGAACACTTCCAGGGATGGGGCATCCACAACTTCTCTGACAAACCTGTTCCAGTGTCTCACCAACCTCAGAGTGAAGAATAAATAGATTTCAAAGTTCAACAACTTTATTTCTTCAGTGAAACTTGTGTGTCTTCAGCAAGCAGAAGCATAGTAAACCAGATCAGTGTTAGGAAACAGACTTCAGGCCCTAGAACAAGGTCATTTAGTTTATATTCTGAGATGAGCACCCGTGCCAGCTTTTCCCATGTATTCAATAGAATATGCAAGCAAGTCACTAATACAGGTGTCCATATTTTAGAAAGATAGCATATTTGACATGATTTACAAATGAGGATGAGCTTCAGAGTGTTCTTGTGAGCAGATGTAAACATAAATACTATACATAAAGTCTTTATTTTTTTCCTTAAAGGATGTTGTTGTGTCATAAATCACACCCTTTCTACTATCACAGAAATATAGAATACTGGAATGCTTGGGGTTGGACGGGACCATAAAGATCATTTAGTTCCAAGCCCTTCTGCTGTGGACAGGGACACATCCCACTAGACCAGGTTGCTCAAAGCCCCATCCAACCTGGCCTTGAACACTTCCAGGGATGGGGCATCTACAACTTCTCTAGCAAACCTGTTCCAGCGTTTCACC
>VFFE01007167.1:1928471-1942584 GCA_008921705.1 Burhinus oedicnemus | reverse complement strand
TTTTTTCCTTAAAGGATGTTGTTGTGTCATAAATCACACCCTTTCTACTATCACAGAAATGTAGAATACTGGAATGCTTGGGGTTGGACGGGACCATAAAGATCATTTAGTTCCAAGCCCTTCTGCCGTGGACAGGGACACGTCCCACTAGACCAGGTTGCTCAAAGCCCCATCCAACCTGGCCTTGAACACTTCCAGGGATGGGGCATCTACAACTTCTCTAGCAAACCTGTTCCAGCGTTTCACCACCTTCAGAGTGAAGAATTTCTTCCTAATACCTAATCTAAATGTACTCTTTTTCAGTTTGAAGCCATTACTCATTGTCCTATCGCTACACGTTCTTGTAAAAAGTCCCTCTCCAGATTTCCTGTTGGACCCCTTTAGATACTAGAAGGCTGCTATAACACATCTCTCTGGAGCATTCTCTTATCCAGGCTGAACACCCCCAACTCTCTCAACCTTCCTCTATATGAGAGGTGCTCCAGACCTCTGATCACCTTCATGGCCCTCCTCTGGACTTGCTCCAACAGGTCCATGTCCTTATGTCGGGGGCCCTGGAACTGGACACAGTACTCCAGATAGGGTCTCATGAGAATGGAGTAGAGGGGCAGAATCACCTCCCTCGACCTACTGGGTACACATCTGTATGGGCTATAGAATTCCTAACCTGATCCCTGGCCGCTCAGACAATTTCTCTGTATTCCTCCCAGGCTACCTGTCCTTGCTTCCAGCCTCTGTAGGCCTCCTTCTTTGTGTTTGTCTAAGAGCTCCTTGTTCATCCATGCAGACCTCCAGGTGTATTTGCCTGACTTCCTCTTCGTTGGGATGCATCGCTCCTGAGCTTGGTGGAGGTGGTCCTTGAATATTAACCAGCTTTATCAGACCCCTCTTCCCTCCAGGGCTTTATCCCATGGTACCACACCAAGTAGATCCCTGAAGAGGCCGAGGTGTGCTCTCCTGAAGTCCAGGGTAGTGATCTTGCTGTGCACTCTCCTCACTGCCCTAAGGATCTCAAACTCCACCATCTCGTTATCACTGCAGCCAAGGCTGCCCTTGAGCTTCACATTCCCCACCAGCCCCTCCTTGCTGGTGAGAACGAGGTCCAGCATGGCACCTCTCCTCACTGGCTCCTCTATCCCTCGGAGAAGGAAGTTATCATCAACACATTCCAGGAACCTCCTGGATTGCTTATGCCTTGCTCTGTTGTCCTTCCAACAGATAGCGGGCTTGTTGAAGTCCCCCATAAGGACCAGGGCTTGTGAACGTGAGGCTGCTCCTACCTGTCTATAGAGGGCCTCATCCGCTCAGTCTTCCTGCTCAGGTGGCCTGTAGCAGACCTCTACTATAATGTCACCTGGCCCTGCCCTCCCTTTCATCTTGACCCATAAGCTCTCGGTCGGCTCCTCATCCATCCCCAGGCAGAGCTCCATGCACTCCAGCTGGCCATTGACATAGAGGGTGACGCCCCTCCTCATCTTCCCTGCCTGTCCTTCCTAAAGAGCCTGTATCCTTCCATTTCAACACTCCAGTCATAGGAGCCATCCCACCACATCTCCGTGATGCCAATTAGATCATAGCCCTGCAGACGCGCACACGTCTCTAACCCCTCTTATTTCTTGCCCATGTTACGTGCGTTCACATAGAGGCATTTAAGATGGGCCCCTGCTGAAGCTGACTTACTAGCTGGAGTGGCTGGAATTTCTTTGTAGTTCACTCCAGGTGCTCTCCTGCTGATGTGTCATCCTTCTCCAGGCTCTGAGCATCTACTGCTGGCACTGGCATCAAACTGGTAGATGTGGGATGGATGGATGTTCCCCTCCCACAGCAATGTTAGTTTAAAGCCCTCTTCATGAGATGGCAAGCCTGTGGCCAAAGATGCTCTCCCCTGAGAATTGCACCGAAATGCAATTTCTAAGCAAAACAGGTTGCCAAGAAGTTCTATGAAAATTAGTTTATAATACTTCAAAATAGAGTATTGTTGGCCCATTCCAGTTTTTAGTATTTATTATACACTTGTATTTTTATTATGAATATCTTTTGAAATACTTCGAGGTAAGTTTGAGTCCCTTTCATTAACCCTTCCCAGTTTTCCAGATTAGCCATCAACCCAAGACAAAACAAGTATTTACTCTCTGCAATGATTTTAGTAAAGAAAACCCTCTCATAATATTGTGGAAATAAAAGTATGAATTAGTTTCAAATTCTCTGCCTCAAAATTAACTTAATATTAAAGCAACAAAGATTAATCCTGTTTGGTCTATTGCATTCAGATTGGAATCACTTTTGATACCTTAATAAATATGTATAAAATTACATATTGGCTCCTTGTTAGTTGGTTTTGTTTTTTTTCATCATTGGCTATAAACATATTAATATTTTTTATATTTGTAAACATAATTTGTAGATTATTTATATATATATAATAGCAATATATATATGCCACCCAATAAATTTCACCCTACAATTTCACCCTACAATGAATAAGATGATGATAAATCTATCATCTGTAGTGTTCTCTGTCTTCAGTTGCGAGTTTATGAATATTAGTGGAGCTGCTACTAATGAGGAAGTGTTTTCTTGATCAATAGCATATTTTGAGAAGGTATCAATGAGTGATCAATAGCAGTATGTCTATTTCAAATAGATACAAATATTTAGAGAGAAATGTCTCTGAATGTCTTCCAACATAGCTGATAAACAAAATATTTACATGACTGCCATAGGTACAAAACTCAGTGACTTTGGAACCTAGCATTTTTTCAGACTCCATGTTTCAGGCTCCGTGTCAGAAAATTGAAGCAAAAGGTTTATTTTCAACAGTATTATTCCAGGAAGAGTTTCTGGAAGAGAAGTTAATTTCCAGCTCTTGTAATTCAAAAGGAAACCATCTCTGTCAAAGATAAATAGAAACCATGCTGTCCGAAACAGCTAACAACCTTGAGCCAGTATTGCTTAAAAGGGAGTACTTTAACAGAGACTTAGCTTCATTATTTTTTAAGACTGAAGCATAGAATTTGTGTCCCAGTGTAACACATGGGAGAGCCATAAAAACAGTGCTAAGGATTATTTTCCTCCTTTTTTTTTTTTCTTTTTCTTAAGTATACTTGTTTTAACTACAAACTACAAGACACTTTGACCTTTTGTGCTTCTTACGTTCAAGGCTAAGAAACCATTTCCTAACACCTTTTGCTAAGAATCAGATTCACTGTATCTGTTTGCAGTTGCATTTGTGGTTCTTTTCATTCTTGCTAGCTGATTTTTGAATACCTATAGCAAAACACATAGCCAATCTTCCTACAGAACGGACAGACTTTTGGAGTGTTCTCTCAGCTCTGGTTATATTTTAAACTACATCTACACTGCTAAACATGTCCATGCCAAAGGGAGACATCTGTGTCTATGGAGGAGGGAGACAAAGCCGTGTGCTCCTCTGCAAGATCTGCTGACTGATACACAGAACAATTTTCCTGGACTTCTCTTTGTAATATAAACCGTGGTAGTATAGCTCAAGGAACTCTTTATAAAAACGTATTTCACAGTCATAAAATGAGAAGTTTTATTATATTTTTATATTAGTAAAATGGACACTAAATATCTTCATTCTTTTCAACATATTTAAACATATTTGCTTATAATTGTTTCCCTTTAGCACTCAGAGAAGAAAAAATTATATTTTTAAAGGCTGTTTTATAACAGTACAGTTAAAAATATTGTGTATTAATATTAAAAATATTAACAATGATTATCATAATCTACTATTTGGATCATCCTATTTATGATGAAACGCTTGCCTGTTCTATGAGTTTTTCTTCCAGTTATCCTCTGGAATACTACAAATAGGTTTGTGTTTCTGCTTTGCTTTTTTTTCTGTATATGACCAGAAGGTGAGATTTCCAAGATGTCTCCATATATTTATTATATGTATTAACTTCTGCAAAAGAACTCAGTGTCCTGATCAGAGGTTGTAGTAAATAGTGCAGTAGAGCTCCTAAATAATCACTGTAGCTAGTAAAACTGTAGGTTTCTGGATTCTTTATCCAAGTGGTGAAAACACTATACCAAGAATGTAGCAATGTCCCGTTGACTGTGTTTGGGATTTCTTTGCTGTAAGAGTTTAACAAAAATTTAAACACAAGGAGGACAGAGAACAAACTAAAATTCTGGAGACTCAAACACCCACATTGGTATTTTTAATTTCCCTTTGTTTCAGATCGTTCCAACTAAACTTTTTCAAGATAAAGACCAGGAACGCTGGGCGGAACAGTTCTTTCAAATGTCTCTTCCCAAACGGAGATGTTGATGAAACTTCTCTACCCTAAGTCATCCTGCAACACTTTCAGCAAACTGTGTTCTCAAATATGCCCTCATGACTGTATGCTAAAATCTATACTGTTTAACCAGTTCTTAATTTCATGCTGTAAGAACAATCCAGTGAGCAGCTATACATCATTCCCATTATTTTGGACAGTGTCGTATGAAACCAAACCAAACCAAAAAAACCTTACACACATACACACACACACACACACACACACAAAAAGTTATGGCTTAGGAACCAAGGGAATGTATATATTCTGTGTTGTGTGAACACGGACAATGTTTTTGAGAAAGGGACAGCACTGAACAGTATGAACATGCAAACTGATCTACTGTCCAAAATGTAGCTCCTTGCCCTTTTTTTTTTTTAAAAAAAAAGAAGCATAGAAGTCTCTGCAATGCACATCTTTGTACTGAACTCATTGGTAACTATATTGCCTGAATTCTTCTCATATCTAAAATACTTCACTTCCTCCAATACCCAAAATAATGAATTGACTGTATACTTAAAACCTTTCTCTTTATCTTGCATTAAATGTGAAGGAGGCAGGGGGAGTCTGGGGAGAACAACGTTCCCTTTTACAGAACAATCTGTCTACTTTTACCAGTACTGCTACCACAGATGCAGTTTCCCAGGGACTACCTCCAATTGTCTTTCCAGTTCTTGAACAACTTTGTTGTGAATTTATCTACTGGTTTATGCTGTAGAACTCTAGTAGGAAATCTTTTATTGGTCTAGGTCTCAGAATATTCATGAGAAATGTTAGATTCCTGGGTTTGGGGATTACTTCTATAATAATTTATCACACAATATTTCACTGAATAACACTTTTGAATGCTATAAAATAGCGTCAAATATCGAGTATTTAAAACAATTTTTCACTTTCCAAAGGGAAGGTGTATATAACAAAACTTATATGGCCACAAAATCATATTTATTCAGTCTTATTTCTGTTACTGACTCTGACCCTCTGGAATTCATTGTCAAACGCCATATAGAGTAGTATGTCATCAGGATTTAGAAAAGCTAGCCATGAACTGTAACTTTTTCAACCACTTATGGCACAGAGTTTATTATTAAGAGAATATTTAATCTATCCTCCACAGAAATATATTTGGTGGAAGGTAAAATGTTGAAAACAGAAAGGTGTAGGAGATTGCAAAATGATCCTAATTTCACAAAATACTATAAAATGTCATCAATTAGGTGTCTTTCATGGACACAGGCCATTCTTCCAGAAATGTATGGGTGTCTCATAGATACAGTGTCATTTCAGCAGCAGACTAGGATGAACACAGTAGGATACCTGAGATGGCAGTAGATGCCATCCAGCCTATTATATGCCATCTTTCCTGATTAGCAGGAAGTGAACATCTGGAATACTAATGGTCTAAAAGAAAACTTTTTGGGTAACTTCTTTTTCTGAGATAGACAGCTTTAATTACGACAGTTATCCTTCTGATCAACAGGTTCTTTCTCTAAGACGTCTTTTAAACTGTGCAAAATTATTCCTATCAGAATAGAGAGCTTAACCCACAGCCATTATCGCATGGTTTCAGGAACAGTGGCTGCCAGGAGCTAGAGATTATATTGTTTGCCATCGGCATTGATATAACTGTTTATTCAATGTTTTTGCTGCTGATTGAAGTTAGGGAATTCAGAGCTGAATAACAAAATATTTTCCCACTTTGCATGTGTGTACAAAAACATTATTTTCCTGTAGAATTTCTTCTAAATCTTAAAACCAGAAAATTTCCATTAGTCTGTCATAGCAGTATCATTACTAATCTATTCCAGTTCACTATATTTTATTTCAAACACTACATATTCTTAATAACTTCCCTCTCTGCATGTGCATACAGTATACCTTAATAAGTTCAATCAAAAACATTTCTTACTGCCTTTAATTACAGTGTATGTTCTGCTTAAAAGTCTGACAAAGAAATTATAGTTGTGAGTTATTTTGACTGGAAAACATGTTATGTACATCTCAACATGAGAGTACAATACATTAATCTAATTGTTTAAATGTAATATCAACTCAATTTGTTGTCCCAAATCTGGATTCTTTACCCGGTGTGCAAGCCAGTAACACACAGAGCAGAGGTATTTCCAAGTTTATTCCATTAATGCGCAGAAATGGGGTGCTCATCCCAAAGTGGGAGCACATCTCAGTTTCAAAAATCTCCACTTCTATACATTGATTATTACATATTCAAACAATTAATATATATTCATTGTTATTCTCTTTCATGATTGGTCAAGATTTCTTCGCTTCCTATGTAAATTTGTGTGCAGACTCTGTCTTCTTTTTCCATTGTTCTCTTTTGAGTAGGTGGTATCATTTGGGTAGGTGGTCAATGAGTCAGTGGTTGTGATCTCCCCCTGCCAAAATTGCCTTTTACCTACTTCTCTAATCTTGGCAGTTCCAGATGGTTTTCTCAGTTTGCTGACCAAGCCTACAGTTCATCACTCTCTTGACAGGAATATCCTACGTATGAACAAAGCTACATTGTCTAGCCGTTAGTTCTTTAATTGAATTGCAGATAAATCATGTCCAGTTACTATTTCTCTATTTTAATATTAGGTAAATAATTAAACAGGGTTGGGGCTGGATAGAGAACTGTAGCAGCAGCAGGCTTCCTTAGTTGCTTCAGTTACATTTTACCTCTCATTTTTCTAGTTAATATCAATTTTACTACAACAAGTTTACACTGAAATATTGGCTGGTTTATAAAGAACAGTAAGGAACCAGGCTAAAATGTGTGTGTGTCTTTATTGTGTTTAAACTCAGTTTCTCCCAAGAGATCTGCGTATTTAAACAATAGCAGTCACTGAAGCAATAAAGTTTACAGATTGGATCCATTTTGCCTAGATCCTACTTTACTTGGTATATTGTACACACAATATTACAGTGTCTGCTGACAGTCTGGTTTTAGAAGTTTCCATCTTTCCTCTCTCCATACTATTTCTTATCACCATAATTTTACCAAGATTCCCACTTAAAATTGAATAAAATTATTTCTTTAATCTGGATAATTTACAAACATTTTATTTAAAGAGTTGAGATGATGATGAACTGAAAAAATAAAATTTAGAAATCTCTTTCACTTGGAATGTTGAAAAATATCCACTGGTATCCAAAACTAAAATAGTAGTCCACACCCTGAGCAGCAGTTCAGTTTCCTGAATTATAAACACCACCTGGGATAAGAGTTGGTACTCAAGTCTACCTAAAATTATCCTTGGTGCTTAGCTTTATTTGTCTGTACACAGACAGAGGTGTCTATTATGGAGCAACTGGCGTCTACTTCTATTTAAGTTTTGGTTGCAGTTCAGGGTTAGGCAACAGTTGTTATGGGTTCAGATAGAGAACAAGAAAGATAAAGACTGACTCTAATTGATGGTTAAGATAATTGATTAAAAGAGAAGATAGGTAATCCTCTCCATGACAGTGGAATAGATTTCATTTGGCTTTTTATCCAGTGATGTTCTAATAGAAAAAAATAATAAAAAAATAAAATATACTTGCATTTCAAAGGAATAAGTATGAAACCACAGTTTTGGTCATCACAATCAAAACTCTAGAGTGTTAGGTTGAAATGATGTTTTGAGGTTGGGGATTTTTACTTAATTATTTATTTAAATATATATGTATATATATACATGATTTAGTGTGTCATCTCCAGCATTTATGCTTACAAATGGCTCACATGAAGATAAATGAAAACAATCTCACAAAGTGCAATGTATGGTGTGAGAGTCAGACATTATGCTACGTCACACTGTGCTGAGATCTGGGTTTCACCACTGCAGGGTAAAGTAGGCTGAACAATCTTCAGACCAGTAGGCTGTTATGCACGCACTGTCACCACAAGAAGTTAAATAAAAATGCTCAAAAAAGGACTAGATACGACTGGATGGGATACATGGAAGTGTCTGTCATTTCCTTACAAATTTAGATGTCATAGAATTTCAGGAACCAGTAGTTAGGAGAAATTAAGTACAAAAGTATAGTAAATGTTTAGGTCAAACGTGCTGAACTCTTACAGAGGTGCTCTTATTTGGGAATTAAAGTAGCTCTCATTCACTGTAATTTTAATTTCTGGGATTGCGTAGTGAATACAGTGTAATGAAGTAATGTCATTCCCAGAATTGGCTTCTTCCTCATTCGTGTTTTGGTTCAAAACGAGTGTGGTTTTGAAGTGAAAATTTTGATTGTTCCCACATACCTTTTGTTGACTAAATTTACTGAATAGTTTTACTCCCCACAAAGTAGATTTCTGTGAGGGGAAGCTAAGTCAGAAACTGCACTTTATGAGTGAACTGACATGTTTTATTTTCTCATTGGAAAACAAAGCTCTGAACCTTCGGACAGCTTTATGTTACATCTCTGGTGGGGATGTTCAGTAAATGGGATCAGACTAAATCTAGTCACGAGTAAAAGCTCTGAACTTCACCTGGTGTACATGGAGCATCCTCAGCACTGATTACTTTGATCTACTGCTTCTCTCCTTTCTGAATGGCTTGATAGTACAGATATAGCCAGTGAGAACCAGTCACCTGATGCTGAATGTGCTTTAACTTATATATGCTTTTGTTAATTTAACTGTTCTAAGTAACAATGCTCATCCAGAGTAAGAAATTCCTCATGTAGCTTTTTTCCTGGTATTTCTGCACTGTAGCTTTCTGATTAATCTCTGAGCTGAGATTCAGCTGCTGCTTAAGCTAATTTTCTAGTGCTCTTTTAGATGTGCCTCCCTCTGTGTCCTCTGCCTGCTTATTCAGAAGATCTCCCATAGAGCTTCCCACAGGGCATGTGGCATATTGATTAGCCCCATACAGCCCCTGAAAATATCTTACATCTGGGTGACTGAACTGAGCTCAGCTAGTCCTTTAAACATTATTTACACACAGACTATTTGAGCAATTTGATAAGAAGTGCCTGTTTCTCTATGACGTCTAGATCATCAACAGTTCTAAGTCCCAAAGTCAGCTAGTACATTTTCAAGTGTCAGAGGATGAAATTGGTCTCAAAGAGAAACAATTCTCAACCTCATTCTATTAGCTTTTTGTACCCAGCCAACAGATTCAATATTCCTGGCACGATACTTCTATTAAAATACTGCAGTTTCCTTTTTTTGATCTTGCTTTATTACTGAATTATTGAAGGTTGCATAGAAAGGTCAGTACATAAGAAACAAGGAAACCTTTCTGATTCCATGTGAAATTTTATTAATCTTGAATCTCAGATTTTTCTAGTTAGGAGCACAGACTACAGAACCATAGGCATCAAGATGCTAATGGCTGTTCCACGTGACAATTTATGCCATAGCAAATAAAATAGGCTATGTAGTCAAATGATTGTAATTTTTTAGCTTGATAATAAAATTGCTTTCAGAAAGTGTTATGTCCTGGGTCTTGCTTGATAGATTAGTCATTCAGCACTTCAGTTCATCTACTGTTGACCAAGAAATTTATAAACTACAGATGTGCCATGCTTTTTATGGCACTGAGGAGGAGCACAACAGTTTATTTGCTTTTCCATATGCGAGAAGTTGAATTTCTGGAAAACATAACTTAATGCATAGCATCATGATCCATATTTATGAATTTAAGGACAGAGCTTAGCATTTACAAAAGCTTTTAGCAAAGCATTTAGTAGTCTAAGAAGCCACATAATGTGAATTTAGCTTCTTAAATTCAGAACAGTGGCTAGACAAAGTGGTGCTGTATATTGTCTCATTTGTGCAATAGAGGAAATCATCCTATCACACGCAAACATCTTCAGTGTGTTTATCTGCATCTCTGTTTCTCATGTCATGATTTCTTTATGTTGAACAGAGGAAAAGAAGTTTGTCTAGGGTGCAAGTCATCTCAACTTTAAAGAAGCATCCACAAAAAAATGAAAGAAATTGTGAACTATAAATATCTTCTTCTTTGCAATAACCTAAAAAGGAAATTAAAGTAGAACACTAGTGAATGTCTAAAGTTCCAGCATCTAAAGTTGAGTAAAATGTGGCGTTCTTGTCACTGATCTGTCTTATTAATAATTTTTATTTAGTGGTAAGAAGTATCCAGATATGTCGATGAGTAACATCCCACTCCCAGATGACAGTGATAACTGCAAGATGACGAAATCAGCTTCCTTTCTCTAGCATATTTTTCCAGTGACCTGGAACATTGTATTTTTGCATAGGGTCTCTGTTTCAACTGGAGAGCTGAAAAGCATATTCATCCCTGATAATCCACATTCTGGTAGTTAAAGCATTTTCTTAGACTGAGGAAGCTGCTTGTTCAAGTTGCTTAGCCTGAGACTTGTTTAAAGCCTAGATATTTGACTCCTGGAGTAAATACTCTACAGATAAATAGGTTTAATGAGCAAAATCAGACAGCAGCACAATGCTTTTAATTGAATTGTATGTACTCAGAATGAGAGTACAAACATCAAGCACAATAGTTCTGTTATTAGACACTGGAATACCTGTTTTCTGCAAACCAGGTGACTACAAGTGAGAGCAAGCAGTCAGTGTGGAATACCTAGAAAGCTTTCAGAGTCAGTAGAGCAAAAGCTGCGAACTCAGTAGCACAACTTCATGTGCCCAGGAAAACTATCAGAAAATTTAAGCACCAAGGGAGCAGAATAGGTTTGGAGCTGTTTTTCTGAATTTCTATCCTGAACTTAAATTCCTAACTCTCACTTAATTTGGATTAGGTTTTCAAAGGCTCTGTCAGGTATCTGATGTAACACTCTTTTCTGATGTGTTTCAAAACTCAATATTGTAGCATAAAATGTCTTTCATTCTATAATCAAGAAAGTATGTTGAGAGTTGATTTCATTGTAGAAAAATATACCATATGTAAATTAGAAAAAAGTCACTAGTTCAATTGAGAATACTCCTATGTGATTTTTTTCCATTCTTTGTTTCAATAGTTGAATAAGTTTATCAAAACACAAGTGAAATGAGGATAGAAGAATGTTTTTAAGGAAAAGGTTGAAAATGGATGTGAGAAGACCTCAGATGGAAATATTGAACTGAGAAGGTTTCTGCCTCCTCACAGAGACAATCCCTATGATTATTGAGGCAGGCATTCTCAGATCTTGGTCTGGGTAAACTTGTTCGGATATAGAGGTGTATGATCAGCTGATGATCATTGCCTCCATGGAAAAAGAACTTTTAAGAATAATGTGAATTTAAAGCTCTTAATTTCAATATTTAGAAATTGTAGGACTGGAAAATACCTCCAGAAGTTGTCTTATCTGTCTCTGTGAGCCAAGGTGGAGTGAACTGTACAGTATCATTTGCAACAAATTTTTGTGTTTCTGATGTCTGTTTAGGGAGTCTACTCTGGTGCTTCACTATCCTTGTTACAGTGTCTTTCTCCCAAGGCTTCCTCTGAAACTTCCTTTCTGCAGTTTAAGCCAATTGCAGATTCTTCTATGTAAAATGAGCATAGAATTACAGTATACTTTTCATTTCTTTCTCAACCTTGTTTATAGTTAAAAGCTGTTGCCACATAATCTGTTTCTTCTTCAAGGTTAGATGACACCAGTTCATTCAGTGCTTTCAGTATATAGAATCATAGAATCATAGAATGGTTAGAGTTGGAAGGGACCTTAAAGATCATCTAGTTCCAACCCTCCTGCCATGGACAAGGACACCTCCCACTAGATCTGGTTGCTCACAGCCTCATCCAACCTGGCCTTGAACACTTCCAGGCATGGGGCCTTCACAGCTTCCCTGGGCAACCTGTTCCAGTGCCTCACCACACTCATAGTGAAATATTTCTCCCTGTGATCTAATCTAAACCAACCCTCTTCCAGTTTGAAGTCATTACCTCTCATCCTATCACTACATGCCCTCTCCAGCTTTCTTGTAGGCCCCTTTCAGGTACTGGAAGGCTGCTGTAAGGTGTTCCCGGAGCCTTCTCTTCTCCAGGCTGAACAACCCCAACTCTCTCAGCCTGTCCTCACAGGATAGGTGCTCTAACCCTCTGATCATCTTCCTGGCCCTCCTCTGGACCTGGTCCAACAGGTCCATGTCCTTCTTATGTTGGGGGCCCCAGAGCTGGACACGGTATTCCAGGTGGGGTCTCACGAGGGCAGAGTAGAGGGGCAGAATCCCTTCCCTTGACCTGCTGGCAATGCTTCTTTTGATGCAGCCCAGGTTAAGGTTGGCCTTCTGGGCTGCAAGTGCACATTGCTGGCTCATGTTGAGCTTCTCATCAACCAACACCACCAAGTCCTTCTCCTCAGTGATGCTCTCAATCCATTCTCTGCCCAGATTGTATTTGTGCATAGGATTGCCTTGACCCATGTGCAGGACCTTGCACTTGGCCTTGTTGAGCTTCATGAGGTTGTCATGGGCCCACCTCTCAAGCCTGTCCAGGTCCCTCTGGATGGCATCCCTTCCCTCCAGCGTGTCAACAACTCCACACAGCTTGGTGTTGTCAGCAAACTTGCTGAGGGTGCACTCAGTCCCAACATCCATGTCGCCAATGAAGATGTTAAATAGTACCAGTCCCAGTACTGACCCCTGAGGAACACTACTTGTTGCTGCTCTCCACTTAGATATCAAGCCGTTGACCACAACTCTTTGAGCACGACCATCCAGCCTGTTCCTTATTCACTGAGTGGTCCATCAGTGAAATCCATGTCTCTCCAATTTAGAGACCAGGATGTCATGTGGGACAATGTCAAAAGCCTTGCACAAGTCCAGTTAGATAACATCTGTTGCTCTCCCTGATCCACTAATGCTGTACGTTCATCGTAGAAGGCCATCAAATTTGTGAGGCACGATTTGCCCTTAGTGACGCCATGTTGGCTGCCACCAGTCACCTCCTTATTTTCCATGTGCCTTAACAGAGTTTCCAGGAGGATCTAGTCCATGACCTTGCCGGGCACCAAGGTGAGACTGACCGGCCTATAGTTCCCTGTGTCTTCCTTTTTCCCCTTTTTGAAAATGGGGGTTATGTTTCCCCTTTTCCAGTCAGTGGGAACTTCACCAGATTGCCACATCTTCTCAAATATGATGGATAATGGCTGGGCAACTACATCAGCCAGTTCTCTCAGGACCCGTGGATGAATCTCATCAGGTCCCATGGACTTGTGCACCTTCAGGTGCCTCAGTTTCTTCTTGGACTTGGTCTTCTCCTGCAATGAGCAATACTTCATTCGGTCTGTCCCTGCCTTTACCTTCTGCAATTGGGCAGTGTGGTTATAGCCTTTACCAGTGAAGATTGAGGCAAAAAAGTTGTGGAGTACCCCCGCCTTCTGCATGTCCTGAGTGACCGGGTCTCCCATTTCCTTCCTGAGTGGGCGTGCATTTTTCCTAGTTTTCCTTTTGTCCCTTATATACACATAGAAGGTTTTCTTGTTGCCCTTGATGTTCCTGGCCAGATTTAATTCTCTCTGGGCTTTAGCATTTCTAACCTGATCCCTGGCTGCTCAGACAATTTTTCTGTATTCCTCCCAGGCTACCTGTCCTTGCTTACACCCTCTGTAGGCCTCCTTTTCTGTGTTTGTCTAAGAGCTCCTTGTTTGTCCATGCAGACCTCCAGGTGTATTTGCCTGACTTCCTCTTCGTTGGGATGCATCGCTCCTGAGCTTGGTGGAGGTGGTCCTTGAATATTAACCAGCTTTATCAGACCCCTCTTCCCTCCAGGGCTTTATCCCATGTTACCACACCAAGCAGATCCCTGAAGAGGCCAAAGTGTGCTCTCCTGAAGTCCAGGGTAGTGATCTTGCTGTGCACTCTCCTCACTGCCCTAAGGATCTCAAACTCCACCATTTTG
>VFFE01007167.1:1910659-1928451 GCA_008921705.1 Burhinus oedicnemus | reverse complement strand
GCCATCCCACCACATCTCCGTGATGCCAATTAGATCATAGCCCTGCAGACGCGCACACGTCTCTAACCCCTCTTATTTCTTGCCCATGTTACGTGCGTTCACATAGAGGCATTTAAGATGGGCCCCTGCTGAAGCTGACTTACTAGCTGGAGTGGCTGGAATTTCTTTGTAGTTCACTCCAGGTGCTCTCCTGCTGATGTGTCATCCTTCTCCAGGCTCTGAGCATCTACTGCTGGCACTGGCATCAAACTGGTAGATGTGGGATGGATGGATGTTCCCCTCCCACAGCAATGTTAGTTTAAACCCTCTTCACAAGAAAATAACCCAATTTCCCCAAAGATCTTCCTATATACCTTGGTACAATTTATTAAATTTTGGCTCTTTCCACAGTAAACTTTCTAAAAGGTTCCTCTGAGCTTCTGCCAATGGACAGCTAAAGGTAGACTTACTGATTAACCTTTCTCCACCCCATCTGAGTGAGGATGGTTCTCTTTTCTCACATTTTAATAGTTTTCTTGGGTACTGTTAATTAATTATGATCAAAGAATGATGTTCACATGCCATGTAGTAATAGTGTTACAGGATAGCTCTGCACGCAAAAATCGAAATTAATGATAACAGCCTGAAGTTGCCTGTGTGTCGTGCTACTGGAATTGTCTGCTATTTTCCTATCTTTTACTTATTGCTTTTCTTAGAGAAACTGAATATCTTCCTGTGACTCTGCTAACAAACCTCATGAAAAGCAAGCTCCATGTATCTATTCACATACTCAGTAGGTTATTAAGTATCACTAAGGGAGAAGAGGGATGCTTACTGTAGTTTAGTCCAAGCAGATAATAAGAAAACCTGCAGGAATCTGTATGTTACTGTGACAAGCTACAATAAAGGAGTTTTGATCCTGTATTAACCTCTGTGATTGCATCTATGTCTGCTTTCTAAGTGGTTCCTCGTCTAAGTGAACTGGCTTGAACCTTTGTACCAGTTCACTGACCAAAAACAAAGTGCCAGAAATAAGTTAGAACAGCAGTATGCCACACTCAAACTTAAAGCTGTAGAAGTTTAGAATAAATAGCTTTCCCAGAACTCAACCATTTTTATAGCAACAATACACATGCACTTATGATTTATACAAAAGGAACAATGAATAACTCGTTTCCATGTTATTTTTATAAAAAACCCCACTTCTATGAAGTAGTATATAATTAGAAAGTCTGATACCGTAAACTACTTAACAATTTCATAATTAATTTTAATATAAGTTTAAAAAGAAAATTATTATTTCCTGCATTCCTTTTCTGAGCTTTAGTATTTGCTGGTTAATATGCAATTATGAGATCGGAAACACAAATCAAAGAGGGGGGGAACAAGATTGCCTTATGCACAAATGATAAAAATGAAGACATTTTGGATAAAGTGTAGATCTCAAAGATGAAATGGTAATATCTATTTCTTTGTTTTTAAGGACATGGTCAGAGAGGGAAGGTAGATTTTTCTTGTGGTGGCAGGGTAATGAGATTTTGTGAAAACTGGTGTGGAACACATCCAAAATTAAAGAGATAATAAAAAGTCTGACAAACTTTAGGAAGCAAAAGAAAGATTTTGTTTGTTTCTCACAGAACTAAACTATCTTATTTAATTTAACACATTTATTTCTGTTTCAATGAAATTGAGATTGCATTTTACAGAATCACAGGATGACTGAGATTGGAAGGGACCTGTTGAAATGATCTGGTCTGAAAACCCTGCTGAGAGTCAGCCAGAGCATGTTACCACAACCATGTCCAGTCAGTTATATCTCTCCAGATGGACACTCCGCAATTTCTCTGGGCAACCCGTTCCAGTGTACAACCACCCTCACATTCAAAACAACTTTTTCTTGTGTCCAGGTGGAAATTAATGTGTTTTAATATGAGTCCATTACCCCTTGTCCTGTCACTGGGCATCACCGAAAAGAGTCTTATTCCATCTGCTTTACACTGTCCCATCAAGTATTAATACACATGAATAAGTTCCCCCTGAGCATTCTCTTCTCCAGGCTGAGCAGTTTCACCTCTCTCAGACCCTTAATCATGTTCATGGTCCTGTGCCGGTCTTGCTCTCCAGCGTGTCCATGTCTCTCTTGTACTGTGGACCCAGGACACAGGAGAGAGCAAGTATAACCTTTCTGATGGCAGCAGTCCTCCTAATGCAGCCTGGGAGGCTGTTGATCTTCTTGGCAGTGAGGGCATTGTTGCTGGATCATCGTCAACTTGCTGTCCACCAGGACCCGCAGGTTCTTCTCTCCAAAACTACTTTCCAACCAGTCAGGCCCCAGGGTGAACTGGTGCAGGACTTGGTGTTCCCCTTCATGAGGTTCCTATCTAGCCAGTTCTCCATCTTGTTGAGGTCCGTCTGAATGGCAGCATACCCATCTGCTGTATCAACTACTCCTCTCTGTTTTGTATCATCTGTGAACTTGCTGAGGATGACTCTTGCCGTTAATGAAGGACCCATTATCAACCCCTAGGTATATCACTGATGATTGGGCTCCAGCTGGACTTTGTACCCAGCCTAGTTTTCAATCCACTTCACTATCCATAGATAGAGTCCTTGGGTATCAGAGGAGGAGGTATCTGTGGAGATGTAAATTAAGAGAACTTGATACAAATATAGAGCAAATATCTGAGGGCTAAAAATGTAAGGAAATAAAATAATTTCAGAGTAACAAAAAGTCTTTCTGAATTACAGAAAGGCATTTTGGCAAAGAATAGCTGAAAAATGTAGCAAATTATAGTGGTAAATTACAGTGGCAAAAAGTCAGTGATATGTAATCGATAAAAGGTCAGTGGGTTAGAGGTAGGGAAGTACAAGGAACATAAGGCCCAAAGACTCATTGAGCATTGCTTGGTTATTGAAAAACGATACTGAATTTTTTGTCTTATATAGTCAAGTCCCTCTTAAGAACTTTTTTTCCCCAGGAGTTCCAAGAAAAGTGCTACTGTGCATTGTAAATTATACCTGCACAGTAGATTTGTCACTAGTTATTCTGTAAATGAACAGAGAAGTTCTTAACTGAATGCACAGAGTATGATTTCATGCATATTTTTTTCTTCTCTCAGCCAGAAAAGTCTCTAAAGTGAACTTAAAACTGAGAGAAATTTTAAGATGCTGCATGGATGTTTGGCATTCCAAGCCTGTGGAAAAAAATAGAATAAAAATAAATTTGAAGGGACAGACATCAGTAACCCTGAGCAGCAGAGGAAAGATGAAGTTGTTTAGGTATATATTTCTGAAGAAATGCAGCAGTGTGAAGGGAAAGGTGTAATGACTTTATTTGCCTTTAAATAATACCCTTGCTGCCTGTGACTTTATTGGTCAATGGTAGGGAAAAAGAAGCTATGACATGATGATAGCATGCTAGAAACACAGCTCCAAATAGTAAAGTTTAAATATAGCTGTCAATATATGAACCAGCAGTGAACTGAATAGCTCTCCAGACCCTAATAACTATATTGACTAGGTGTCCACTGATTCCACCAACAGCTTAGAACTTGGAGGTCTTTTTCTCCACATATATTTTATACACACCAATACAATAAAGAGAAGATATGCCAGCTGAGGTCAGGAGTTAAATGGCCAGTGGAAGAATGGCTGAAAGAGCTTTGAGATCACTGTGGTATCATAACAGCTGGGTTGTACAGTTAAAAAAAGAAAAAAAGTTTTTCAGATCTGTCTTGTGAGACCAGCCATTTGCCTGATTCCTTTCTACCAAGAGTTGTTTTTTTTCCTTTATTTAAAGAAGTATTTTTTCTTATGTTAACAGATGGATGGATAGAGTCTACAAATGCAGCTCTGCCCTCTGCAGTTGAACAGTTTTTCAGACACAGTGCACCATCAGGCTGATGTGAACTGACAGAACTTACACACAGGTGTCATTGTCTAACATGCCTGATGACAAAAAATGTGGCTTGACAGATCTTATTGTTCTTTTTCACCTCTGCTTGCAGCATTCCTTTTCTTAAGAGGAAATGTTAAGGGACTATTTGTTTAGTATGTAAAAAGTTCATGTTCATGAAGGCCTCCTGTGTGCTTGTAGACCCTCATGATTTTACACATAGACTCTTCTGGTTTCCCTAGATACTTCCCATTCCTTCTATAACTTCCTGTACAAGGTTTTTGGCTAGACTACAACTCTGAAAAAATGATGGTGTCATGGTTTAAACCCAGCTGGCAACTAAGCACCATGCAGCCTCTCGCTCACTCCCCCTGTTGGGATGGGGGAGAGAATCAGAAGAGTAAAGGTGAGAAAACTCATGGGTTGAGACAAAGTTTAATAAGTAAAGCGAAAGCTGTGCATGCAAGCAAAGCAAAACAAGGAATTAATTCACTACTGCTCATGGCAGGCAGGTGTTCAGCCATCTCCAGGAAAGCAGGGCTCCATCAAGTGTAATGGTTACTTGTGAAGACAAAACACTGTAACTCCAAATGTTTCCTTCATCCTCCTTCTTCCCCCAGCTTTTTATTGCTGAGCGTGATGTCATATGGTATGGAATATCCCTTTGGTCAGTTGGGGTCAGCTGTCCCAGCTATGTCCAATCCCAGTTTCTTGGGTGTCCCCCGCCTTCTTGTTGGCAGGACAACATGAGAAGCTGAAAAGTCCTTGACTGCTTAGCAACAAATAAAATATCAGTGTGTTAGCAACATTATTCTGATCCTAAATGCTGTTAGTAAGAAAATTAACTCTATCCCAGCTGAAACCAGGACAGAAAGGATTTTTTTAAATTTTATTTTATCTTTTTTTGTCTAATACAATTTCCAGATGATGGAATGAAGCATTCAGGAACATTGTACATTTCTGAAATAGCTGATTAACTGGTAATTTCTGGCAAATTGAGAATTTACTACATGACTAAAAAATTACAAATACTTTGATTGTCAATAAATAGATACTAGTAGCCTGACAAAATTTTATTTCTGATTAGAGTCAGAAATAATACATAAGACTCAAATAGTATATTTTCCTTTATTACTTAATTTCAAATTTACCAATTTAAGCTATATATGTTGTATCAACAGGTGATCAGCAGTAGCAAGTGCTGGATACGATGCCCCTGATATTACACAAAGCAACTCATTCTGCTGCCTCTGGTAAGCAAATTAGGGATCTACAACAATGAAAAAAAAGTACTTATGTGTACTAGCAGTGAAGTGTACAATAGTAAAAAACAATAGTTGTGTACAAAGCAGAGGAGAGGGAAACACTTTAAAAGAAGAATGGTTCACTGGGTGGAGCATGAATTTAACGTTTAGGTGACGAGTCTTTAAATCTGTACTCTCTTTGTTTAATACAGTACATAAAACTGTCCTGCAGAATATCCTAATCTGGGGGAGGGGGGGAAGAAAAAATAAGTGTTTCAAATTCATATGAAACCAGTAGGAAAACCTACAAACAGCAGCTGAAGACATGGAGGTGATGTACAGCCATCCAGGGAGGCATGAGGCAGCACTGACAGAAGAACACTACAAAGTAATCCAGTTTATGCCTCAAGTTCTTTTGTTCTCTGAGCATGCAGAGCATAGTAAAAAGAGCAACATACACTATGTGCACTTTAAATGTAAAAGGATCATGAAATACAGGTTGTGATGAGTCAGTGAAGAAGGGCAGAAATGGACTGCATTCATGCACTTGATGGTTTGACACTAATATGACAGGAACCAGTGGAGAGAGAGAAAAACCTGAACTGTCAGTGACAATAACTATGCAAAGCTGAATTTCCTAAATATTATGTGACAAGTTAACAGCAACATAACAAAATTCACCAGACAAGTACACACTATCAGAGGCTATCAGAGACCTAATGGTTGAGATGGATATAGCGTGGCTGTTGAATGATGCACATTTTGGTCATAGCAAATGTAACCAAAGCAGAGATCTGTGACATCAAGTACAACAGATGTCAGTGTTAACTGACATCAATTCCATGTAACTGTATAGTCACAGCTAATTTACAATATAAATTATATAAATTATAAAGATAAAGTGCTGTATGTGCAGTGATGACAGGACGGTATAAAGAAGATGGAGTCAGAAGTGACAATAGGTCAAGAGGCATAAAATAGCCAGAAATTCTGATTAAATATAAGGAAAAAAATTGCCCTGAAAGCAGTCAAACACTGGAACAAGTTACCCGGGGAGGTTGTGGTACGTCTGTCCTTGGAAGTACTCAAGACGACTGGACACAACCTTGGACAACCTCATCCAATTATATCTGTTTTGAGCAGGATTTGGAGTATATGTTCTCTGGATGTCTCTCTCAACCTAAATTGTTCTATGGTTTCAATATTGAATATTTTTAATTTCTCTGTGGTAGTGCTGTTGTGTCTGTGATGATCCAAGGGGCTAATAAAACAAGCCTTGTCAAAGCAGATGACATCTCTTGGCAGGAGGGAAGTACACTATCTTTAGGGAATGCAAAATCCTTTATTAGAGTTTGTTTGTAATACACGTTTTGGATGATTCGTCAGTATTTTTTGTTAGTTTTACTGGTTAGATATCATGCTGCATGTCCATCAACTCTTCATTGTCCAACAGTATATTACCAAGGTGGTGAATTAAGCGGGCTCCAACATGTCTGGAACCAAATGAAGTGCATGGCACAATTTTAATTTTTCTCTCCTCAGGTCTTGCTCTTCATGCTGGACGTTTATAAAGATGAATGCGCCATATATGGTTCAGAATTTACATACCCAAACTTTTTGATTTATCAATGCTGTCTTTTTTCCATCCTTAACCCTCCCTTTTAACCCACTGTCATGGTTTAAGCTGGGCTGGCCTTGACATAAACGGATGACAGATGCTCTCTTTTAATCTCTCTCTCCCCTCACAGAAGAGAAGGGAGAGAGACTTATAGGTTGAAAAGAAACTTAAACTACTTTAATGAACTATTAATAATAGAAAGAAAATATAATAATATCAATAAGAAAATAATTAAATATATATAATATATACAAAACCGATATCAAACTCTCAGGATGACAATCACATCACTGGCAGGCACTGGGAAAGTCCCAGACTGGAGTCAGAAATGGACAGGATGGATTCAGGAACTGGATTCGGGAACACACGGATTGGGATCAAAGGCAGAGGAACAGAGTCTTCCTTGGATGCCGGCCATTGAAGAAAAGGCTGACCCCTTCAGTCCTTCAGCTATTATACTGAGTATGATGCAGATGAGATGGAATACCCTGTTGGTCAGTTTTGGGTCATCTGTCCTGTCCCACAGTTCCCACAGTTGCAACCTCTTTACACTTTTTGGCCACTGGTCCTCCAACATGACATATAACAAAGTTAGCTGGCCTTGGTTGTTATAGGAATAAGTATAAGCAAGAGCCTCTCTGCGTATCATTCCTTGGTATTAACTATAAACATTAGACTTTATCACTCTGGAAACAGACACATCTGAAAAATGTATCATTAATTTCAGGAAGTGCAGCAGTTACTTCACTGAAGAGTAAAATTACTGAAAAGAAAACTGGTTCAGTTTTATTTCAAACAAGGACACCCAAAAAATCAGGATAAGTTTTTAAAAGATAAAATATTATCTATAAAAAAATTCCTAAGATACACGCATTGATAATAGCAAGAAATCATAGAGTCAAACTAAAGAATTTTTACAAGTAATAGACCTAAGATCTCCTTCTTTTTTAGAGTAGTGGGGTTAGAAAGGGAGAAAGCAGAACAGAGTCAACTCCTTCACTGGAGAGGTAACTAAGAACAGGGAAAGGTAACTTCAGTGTATCTTTATTGTCATCACCGGTGGACAAGCCAAAGCAAATAACAGTTGTAATGGTTTTTTTAACATTCCATAGGAACATACAATATTCATAGAATCATAGAATCACAGAATGGTTAGAGTTGGAAGGGACCTTAAAGATCATCTAGTTGCAGCCCCCACTGCCATAGGCAGGGACACGTTCCATTAGATGTTACTCAAAGCCCCATCCAACCTGGTCTTGAACAATTCCAGGGATGGGGCATCCTCAACTTTTCTGGGAAACCTGTTCCAGTGTCTCATCACCCTCACAGTATAGAATTTCTTCCTTATATCTAATCTAAATCTACCCTCTTTCACTTTAAAACCCTTACCCCTTGTCCTATCACTACACTCCCTGATACAGGGTCCCTCTCCAGATTTCCTGTTGGGCCCACTTTAAGTACCAGAAGGCTGCTATGAGGTCTCCCCAGAGCCTTCTCTTATCCAGGTTGAACAACTCCAACTCTCTCAGCCTGACTTCATAGGGGAGGTGCTCCAGCCCTCTGATCATCTTTGTGGCCCTTCTCTGAACTCACTGCAGGAGCTCCATGTCCTTCTTATGTCGGGGGCCCCAGAACTGGACACAGCATTCCAGGTGGGGTCTCACGAGGGCAGAGTAGAGGGGCAGAATCACCTCCCTCAACCTACTGGATACGCATCTTTTGATGCAGCCCAGGTTAAGGTTGGCCTTCTGGGCTGCAAGTGCACATTGCTGGCTCATGTTGAGCTTCTCATCCACCAACACCACCAAGTCCTTCTCCTCAGGGATGCTCCCGATGCATTGTCTGCCCAGATTGTATTTGTGCATGGGATTGCCTTGACCCATGTGCAGGACCTTGCACTTGGCCTTGTTGAGCTTCATGAGGTTGTCATGGGCCCACCTCTCAAGCCTGTCCAGGTCCCTCTGGATGGCATCCCTTCCCTCCAGCGTGTCAACAGCTCCACACAGCTTGGTGTTATCAGCAAACTTGCTGAGGGTGCACTCAATCCCGCTGTCCGTGTTGCTGACAAAGACGTTAAACAGCACCTGTCCCAATACCAACTCCTCAGGAACTCCACTCGTCACTGGTCTCCAGTTGGACATCGAGCCGTTGACTGCTACTCTTTGTGACCATTCAGCCCATTCCTTATCCACAGAGTGGTCCATCCATCCATAAAACTCATGTCTCTCCAATTTAGAGACAAGGATGTCATGCGGGACAGTGTCATTCATTTCAAGTTGTTTTTTTTTTTTTCTCTCTGAGAATGGGATATTTTATCTGCCCTCTTAGGACAGCTTTTCAGTTATTGTACTGTTACACGTAGGTGAAAGAGGCTGGAGGCAGAGGATAAGAATTTCCCTATTTAAATGAGTATTATATCCTCTGCTGACTGCCATGGAAGAGGTAACTGTATTCCTCATCCACAGGCTATGTGGTTTGATTTCTTAATTTCTCCACTCTTTCCTTATAGAAATAGACTTCTGTGGAATTTGAATAATGAGGTAAAGTCTCTGTGCTCAAAGAACAATTAAGACTGGCCTCGCTATCTCTTGTGCAGGCCAGGGGAGTGAAGACTTGCCTGGCCAGCACGGGATGCAGATAAAGAGGGAGCCCTGTGGAGGCAGGACAGCCCTGTTTTTCATCAGTGAAGGCAAGATAACAGGAACTTGTGTAGTTTTTTGTTTCTTCAAAAGGCTAGCGTGCCCGATGACTGACCTCTGCCTCATTACCTGTGAAATGCATATTAAAGTTGACATCCCTGCATATGCTAATGAAGACTATAGAGATCATGCTAAACATATATGACTATAGCACTTGTCTCTCCACCCAAATCATACTATACGTCACCTAGGGGAGGGAAACCTTGTAATTTTGGGGATAAAAAGACGGAGAAAATGACTGTTAAATTGGGAGAGAAGAATCTCAATACCTGACAGACCAGCCGACAGGCTGCGTTCTCTCCCTCCTCCCCAGGCAGGGACGCCTTCTGGGTAAGCGTTGCGCCTTTCACCCTCTGGTGAATGTTAGCCCTGGGTTGTTGTATTATTATCATTGTCTTTGCTAGCAAAATTAACCTTAATTAATTGTAGTCAGTGAATTTATTAACGGCAATCTCGAATCTGTTCTGTCGCTCTCAATAAAATAACTAATTTCGATTTTTGTGAATCTGACTCAGTGCAAGTCCTTTGTGGGGACTCTGATAGACGGATCAGTGAAAGTCCTGGGACTCTGACAGACAAATATTGAAACTGCATTTCTTTTAACGCGACAACTTCTTGGACCCAAGAGTTTTTAATTGTTTCTATTTTCCTTTAAAAATCTTCATAAAGCATCAAGGAGAAGGCTTGTTTGAATAGAGACAGCATTAGGCTCCCTCTAACACTGGAGAATACACATGCTTCTCCACCTGTGCTGTGATGAGTTCCTTCAGGTGAAAGTAAGAATCAGATTGCCTTCCAGTGGATTTCCATTCTCAGCATTTTTACAAATTATCTACAACTCTGCATTCAGTCAGAGTTAGCGGGGGGCTGTAGGAGTGGCTTCTCTGAGAAGACATCAGGAGCTGCCCCCATCACAGACAGAGCCAGTCCTAGTCAGCTCCAAAACAGACCTGTTGCTGGCTAAAGCTGAGCCCATCACAGTGATACACTGTGATAACATATTTAAAAAAGGGTAGAAAATGCTGCGTGGCAGCTGTGAGAGAGATGAAGTAAGAGAAATGTGAGAAAAACAGTCATGCAGACACCAAGGTCAGTGAAGGAGGAGGAGGTGCTCCAGCAGCCGGAGCAGAGATTCTCCTGCAGCCCATGGAGAAGACCATAGTGGCACAGATACCCACCCTGCAGCTCATGAAGGACCCCATGCAGGAGCCAGTGGACATGCCCTGAGGGAAGCTGCAGAACATGGAGAGCCCATGCAGGACCAGGGTCCTGCAGAAACTGCAGCCCTTGTGGAGGAGTCCATGCAGGAGCAGGTTTTCTGGGAGGACCTGTGACCCCTGGAGGACCCACGCTGAAGCAGTCTGTTCCTGAAGGGCTGGACCCCATGGAAAGGATGCATTCTAGAGCACTTGTTGAAGGACTCTATCCCATGAGAGGGACTCCCAGCTGGAGCAGGGTAACAGCATGAGGAGGAAGGAGAGGCAGCGTGCTTTGAACTGACTGCAACTCCCATTCCCCATCCCTCTGCGCCACTTGTGCGGAAGAAAGTAGAAAAATCAGGAGTGAAGTTGAGCATGGGAAGAAGGGGTGGGGAGAAAGTGTTTTTATATTTGTTTTTATTTCTCACTATCCTACTCTGATATTAAGTGGCAATAATTTAAATTGATCTCCCCTGAGTCAAATCTGTGTGTGTTGCCCATTATGGTAATTGGTGAGTGATCTCACTGTCTTTATCTCAACCCACGAATTTTTCATCTTATTTCATCTTTTTTTCTCCCCTGAGCTGAGGAGGGAGAGTGAGAGAGCAGCTTGGTGAGCACCTGGCAGCCAGCGGGGCTGGGGCTGCTCTGTTTTAGTAACACTAACAGAGGACACCACTAACACCACTGTTCTCTCCAGCAGTAGAGACTAGGTGGTCATTTGTGGACATTCCTTTTAAACTCCCTGCCTTGGAAATTGTGGAATATTAGGCAAAGAGAGTCCTCAGGTTGGCTGTTCAAGTCTGCTCATTTTTAAGCTTTAACTGAGGAATCATGTCACAGGCAGGTTTTACTATAAAAGGAAACATATTTTGAATAACATCTGCTACAGTGTAGATCTATCTGTTCTTCAATAACCAAATGTTGTCTCTGAAATAAATACATCAAACTAATAAATTTTTTTTAAAAGTCCATAATGCACTATAATTGTTCAACCTGCAAAACTTCAAGGTTTTTATGAAACTGCTTTACTTGCAAGTACAACTATCTTTTTCTTTTCTTTTTTTTTTTTTCCTCACCGAAAGAGCGAACTTGTTCTTTATTCCAGCAAATACTAGTGTTCAGGTTTTGGGTTTTTTAATATCTTAAAATGAGTAAAATTAATGAAAGTTAGTCATGTTCAGCCTGCGAGAGAAGGACAGCAAACTCAAGCATCTATTTAAATTAAATATTTTTAAGGAACATCAGTGGGGAGCAAAAGAGAGGAATTTGGAAAAATTACTTTCCAATTCCTGGCCCCTACAGGGAAACATATGGTCACTATTTACCACCCCCCCAAACAAAACCCAAAACCTTACTTATTTTATATTGACTATAAAACTATCTAAAAAGAAAAAGATAAAATGCTAGTTTCCAGATGCTTTACACAGAGTAAAAATCCTGATATCTACCAATAGTTTATTTTTTGAAGAACAAGAAGTTCACTTCTGAATTTGCTCTTAATAATCCATTGTAAAATGGCATTTTAATGAATAATTATTTGTTAAATCCTTTGATGTCTCGACATCGATCTTTTAAAAATTAATTAGAAATTAATTTCATTTTTACCTTTTTTTCTCTTCTGGTGAGTAAAAATTAATAAACTTCATGTAATTTTAAAAGTAGCGTATGACCACATGGTGTAAAGGAGCCAGTCTATCATAATTTCATTTATGAAGAGGTCTTTGTTCACCAAACTGAGTAAAAAATAGTATCAGGCTTTGTAACTGCTGGTAATGAAGTTTGTCTATATCTAGATTTCTATAAAGATTTTTCTTGTGCTATTTTTTTCTTCATGTCTGTTAAGAATAACAAACATTACACAGTTTCTGGCAGTATTTATCTTTAATAATATAAACAAATTGCTGTCTACTCCCAGCTCCACTATGGGGTCTTTTCAGCAGTACTCCACTGGGAGCTATTAGACCTTCTTTTGGTGTCTGAGGTGATTGTGATCTTAACCAATTTAAAATTCTCCTTGTTATTAATTTCTTCTCTTTACATATTCTTTCTTTTCTTTACATATTTTCTCAACATCTACACTGTTTTGTTGTTTTCTGATAGTATTCACGTCAGTATCTGTATTTCATTAAATCTCTGTGCCACTGTGCTTTTTGTATTTCTATACAAACAGTGCATAACTTTGTGCTTTTTGTATTACTATACAAACAGTTCAAATATTGATCTTTCATCAAATTTTATAAAGCCTTTAACAATGTCAGTAATCTTGACTATTGTTCTCATGATAATCTTTTCATTACCAAAGATCAATCTCATTTCTTTTCCTGTTACTGTACAGTCTTTTAACTTACTAACAGGGGTTTTTTTGTTTTGTTTTGTTCTTGATTTATGTTGTAACAAGACATAACATTTATAGTAGTTCTGATAGCTCTTTTAGGTGATTGGTGTCAAGTTAGAGGTCTACAGTCAAAAGAGTCCTTTCCCACTATTGGTCTCCAAAAGCTTTGTCTTACTGTTCTCTCTTTCCTTAAAACAACAGTTTTCAGATTTCGCAGATCACTTACACTCCATTTCAGTAGCACTTCTAGCCCTTTTCTACCTCTATTTCTTTAATGGCCCCATTTCCCCTCCAAAAGTCTCCTACATCACCACTCACTGAACTTCCTTGGTTCCCTCATTCTGAACTTCACCCTTTTCTTAACTGGATGAGTCCTTTTTATGTTCTTTGCCTGGAAACATAGTTTTTCTAAACTTCAACAAACCTACTGTGAGCTCAGTTAAGCTCAGTCCTTTCATCCATGAGAAGTGATGGTGGCAGCCACTCAGCTTCAGTAGAGACTTTCTGCAACACTTTACCTCATTCATTGTTTGTACTTCTCATGCATACCTCAAAAGACCCTGAACTGCAGGTTTCCCCAAAGCGTCCCTTTTGCTAACAAACTGCTTTCTTTCCCTACCTGCACAAAATTCTTTTGTGGCAGTAACTTTTTTACTGACTACTTTGGTACTCTGGAAAAGAGCTTGCACAATCCTACACATTATTTGCTGCAGTTCATAACCATAACCTACCCATTTTACAGAGGAAGAAAAAAAGAAAAAACAGTTCTTGCCTAGTCAGTTGACCATGACAGAGTCTGCCACAAACCAAATCTTTTCTAGTGTCTGTATCTATGTCAGGAAAAGACCACTGATGGTTCTTTGTAAGGAGCCTCTGATAGCGGAGGCCTGTATCTTTTCTGCTACAAAAGTGGTTTTTGTCTACCATTTTTCTTTCAGTTTGCATATCATTCCTTTTTCTGGTTTCTTACATATCATCTTTATTCCATCTTAGATCCCACACTGTCTCTCTTGTCTCTTTCCTGCTGTCAAACTTAGTAACCTTCCGTGGTCACTTTTAAAAAGTCTCACTGCTGTCTCTTAAATCCTTTACTGTACACGGACTTTGACTAACGATTTTAAAGTGTTGCCACCTTGTGAAAATGCATACTCAGATTTCACATTCTTGCAAATGACTAACATTATTCAGTTTGATGTAATGAATATTTGTATGCCTCACACTGATTGATGTGTTCACGGCAAGATTTAGTGATGAGTTAGACATAATTGGGACAGATGGACTCCTTCAGCATGTGTCTTCACTTCACATATGGTATGAATTCAGATTATGAAAAAATTAATTTATACTGAAAAAATTATCCTTAAAATAATTTTTAAAAAAGAGAAACAGTTTTACTGATTTATAGAATGAAATGTGCATGAGTAATCCAGATTTTTCTCTAATTTCTTATCAGAATATTCCTTCCAGTAGTGTCATAGTTGAATATTTAGTTAGCTTTATCTAACCATGAATGCCCCTCACTTCTGCTACCTATGCAATACAGATTGATTTTATTATTATATTAAAAAGCAAAATAAAATTATGTTAAGATTGCTAAATTAAATACTAACATTAGAAAATACTTGGTACAGTCTTCAATTAAATGATTGCATATCAGTCAATTATGTATCAGCAAAGTGCTGATGCTAGGGAACTTCCTACCAAATGCTAAGCTCCATGTCCCGATAACTGAGGTTGTAGATTTGCTTAATTAAATAGCTGTATTTACAGAAATGAACAAAATTTTCATAATAATTTGTGGAATAATCTCATAAAAGGGTAAAAAAAACCCAAAACCCAAAACCTCATATCAGTTATGATAACCAAAGAAAGGCTTCTAATTGAAAGACTACATTAACCATGGGCAACATATCAAATTAATTACAGGCATTGCTGACTGCAGTGGCTCTAATTGTGTATCACACAAGCACAGTTCTATGTGTGGGTTTTTTGACCCTAAAAAAAAGACAAATCAATATACCAAATTGGTTTAAGGTTTAAATAAATATAGACTACATACTTTAAAAGGTTTGTATAGTTAAAACAGTAAATCTGTCCCATCTCTGAAGTATAGCACCTAAAAACTGACCAACTCTGCTGGTGCTTTAACTATACAAGATATAAAAGTAGAATCTTCTAGCAAAGTGCTTTTTTATATGCAAATATTACACAACATAATTCTTATTTGGTCTGAGAAAACTTAGTAGGTTTTCACTCTTGTTTTTGCTTAGAACTTCAACTCAGATGGTTGCCAGTTACCATAAGCTCATGTGATGCATGGGTATTTGGTCTTTGCCAGGCTCATGGCTAGAAGACTGAATTTAGTGGCTCAAAAAGGTGAGTCTAGGTATTGCTTCAGATGTCTTAAGGTATCTCATCTAACCCTCCACTTAACAGTCCAGAAGGATATGGGTACCCCAGCTGATATCTGCCAGCTTTAACCTTTGATACCCTGGGACATTTTAAAACCCAGTAGAAATCTATATTTAGATAACTAAATCAAGGCCAACGAGTTCTTTCAAGGGCCAGCAGCTGCATGCACTATTCTCCTTTTTTTCTGGCTGCTTCATTTCTTGTGAAACCATTTCTTTCAAAGTTTGATGCAATTACCTGAACATGACTAGTGTATCTGAGATGCTGTAGGTTATCTGAGAAATTCACGTGAAGCTGACAGTGATGCTAAGGACCTATAGAAGACCATATAGAGCAACAACAGAGGAAACATGGGATATACCACACAGACACTGAAGACTTAATTTTAGGCAGGTTTATTAAATCTTAGTTATTTAGTCTTTCTTCTGTGGTACAAATGCAGCCTGGGCTTTGATTCAGTTGCCTAACCACAGGATTCTAGCATCATTTGAAATATTTTGGGATAGTCCATATATTTTCAGCTAGTTCTCTAGAAAGGCACAGTTATCTAATAAATCAAATAAAATATGTCAGCTTTGTAGATGTCTCAGATGCTCTAGGATATTTCAAATAACACTAAATGTGGGGGGAAGGGCTGGTAAGGGTAAATTAATTGAGCCATTAGGGACTGAGCTTTGAATTCTTTTAGAGAATAGCTATATAAAAATTAGGTACTAAAATCCAAATTCTAAAGCCCTTATAACAATCTAACCTATTGCATCTTGGAGCTACAATTTTTATCATATAATGTAATAGTAAAATTCATACTTGCTTTATACAACCCCACTCCAACTAAAGCAATATGTTTTCTGTTTGTAACTCTTATCTAAGTATTCACATTAGTATCAATATCAATACAGAATATATATTTTAGAGATAATAGAAATGATAACTGTGCAAAGCCTTTAAATAATTCAAATAAAATAAATATATGTAGTAAAAATATAAGTCCTGTCAAATATTTGTAGAAGTATAGGAAGTAACTTTGGAATATAAATGAGAGAAAAAGAAAGTGGCATTTTCTAAGTCCGACAATTTTATTGAGATACGTTTTAATATTCATGATAAAAGATTATTATTGTTCATCTTGTACAATCTTTAAAATAGTCTATGATTTCCAGTTGGTAGATTTTACAGCACAGATACATTTCTTTACACTGTAACCAGGAGGTCAATACCGAAAACGTGATCTGACTTCAAAGCAGAATGAAGCGAAGTGTAAAAAGGACTCTCACGATAAGGGAAAAGATACAGGGTTTTCCTGTTAGTACTAGGTATCTTTTTCTTTTATCAGCTTTCTTTCCTAAATTCATGGATGTAGACTGAGAACCTAGGTATAGTAGAGAAGGGTGTAGATGTTATGCATTTAAAAAAGCCCCCTGGTTTCTGCATTTTAGCTGTAAAGACATGTCACAGGGCTGTCTAGTTTTAATGTCTTTTAACATATTTTGAATACATAATAAGTTGGTGGTTATAAAATTGTGACTGTTATGCTGGGTGCATTAAGAGAATCTGTTCATATTAGGCATATGCAACTACTGTGAATTAAATTACTGGTTGCATCTTCGATGTATATCAAAAATATCCTGTGAGATTCATTTAAGTAGTAATGTTTGAAAAGCATTTAGGAAGATGCTTCACAGTAGCTCTTGTATCTAGGTATGGATTTTAATATTATAAACTACTTCACATAGAAAAGTTTTTAGATTACTTTTCTGAAGTTCCTAAAATATTACCAGTCACACAGATATTGTTTTATTTATACAGTGAGGTAAAACCACATCTCATTTTCAGATTAAACTCCTGTTGACCTTTTAAACTGCTAACAAACCTTTCTTCTGCAGTCCAGGCCTCACCTACCTTGAATGTGAGCCTTGAAAGTTATAAGATATACACTTTTGGAGAAAGTTAACTTTTGTGGTAAGCCTCTGCTTTTGAGTGGAATGGTAGTAAAGCACAGAGATCTCGGCACTGGTGGTTTCAGGCAAGATGTCAATATTGTTACCCACGAAGTGGAACTCATCTGGTCTATGTGCTTCTCAGTCTCAAGAGATTTTCCGTATAAACCAAAATTCCATAGTTCATACCAGGCGATGGTGTAACCTGTCCAGGAGTACTTCCTAATCCTTTCTTTTTGAAGCTGGATTGCTGAAGAACAAGCTATGAGGATGTCAAAGGAGTAAGGGGCCATGGGACTTTGGCCCCTACTCAAAAGACTGTTTAGAATGATTTTGCACTATAGTCTAGGAGAGAGATCTTCTCTCTCTCTAGAGTGTTCAGTTCATGGCCTTTCATAATTTAAGTGGTCTACTTGTTCTCTGATGGTGCTTAAGTTTCCTAAACAGTCAATAAAGAGAGAGGTCAAGACT
>VFFE01007167.1:1874284-1897060 GCA_008921705.1 Burhinus oedicnemus | reverse complement strand
GTTTGAGCAACACAGGACTAATTTCTTTTCTAATGCTTGAGAAAATTGTACTTTTGGAGGACTCTGGTGTCTGAATTTGTGAAAATATTTACTTTATAGCCAGCTGTGGTATGCAGGTTTCAAGGTGTCAGTGTTTTCAGGCTAGCCAGGTGCAGGGATGAGGAGGAGCGAGACCCAGGCACTTGACCCAAGCTGGCCAACAGGATTATTTCATACCATGAACGTCACATTCAATATAAATTAGAAAGTTTGCTGAGGAGGAAGGCTCTCCCTTGATGGCGGCGATCCAGAGAACTCCTTGCCCCGGTGCCGGATCCCTGAGGCCTTCCCTTCCTCCTGAAGCCGTAGCACTCGCAGTGTCTGACATTCACTGTCCACTGCTGGGAGTGCAGAGCTTCCTACTGATATAGTTGGCTGAGTATAATCCTTATATATCTTTAGATTGGTATCGGGATCATTATTGGTTCTTCAGTGTTATTACTGTTAATTATTTAGTCTTATTCTATTAAATCTGTTTATATTTCAACCCCTGGGTTTCCTGGTTTTCTTCCTGATTCCCCCTTCCTGGGTGGGGAGGGGTCATTGGGTAATAGAATAATTGTCTAAATGACAATAAATTGTTGTGGATTTCTCAAGCCATAACAATTAGATATTCCTAGAGTAAAAGAAAATCAATTTATGAGCTTTTCTGTTAAAATAAAAATCCTCTATTTAAGAAAAAACAAAACTACATACCAAAACCCAAAAGAACTAAACCCCCCCAAAACCCAAAAGTTTTTAAAATAGGTGCTTCTTAGACAAGTTGTTGTAAGGATTGGCCTAAAACAGTCTCAGAACGGGTAAATTCATAAATTGAGACTAATCTTGAGAAAAAAGAAACAAACAAACAAAAAAAACCAAACCCAAACCCCTTTCTTTAACTATTTGGTTACTGAGGCGCTGTAACTACTTGAGGTTTCAGGGAGAAGCTTTTCTGAACAGGTGTAATCAGTGGCTCTCATGCCAATTCTAAGCTGACTGTCTCTGTCCTAAGGCTGTGTAACATTTTGGACAGTGGTATTTTGATGACTGCCTTGACAAGGGAATGGAGTTAACAAGGTGTGCTCAGACTATGCCTACCACTCGAGATGGACTGTATGTAATTATAAACATTGCCATCGAACAAAACCAAAAGACTGAATGGCTACAAGAAAAACACAATGTCCAACACAATACTCCTGTTTCAGAAAGGTACGTAAATTAAACCTTGAAACAGGAAAATATGCTCCAAACAGATTGTTCTTTCTGCGGTTTCTTATTGTCTGTTTTGGTGAACCAGGACTTAATATGTTGACTAGGTCAATACTGGCCTGGTAAGATATTCACCTGTATTGTATGTCCAGGCTTGCTTTTGGAACTCCATTTTTGCAGCTGAACAACAAAACAGCACTGTGGACTCACTCACCATGCGCAGAATAACCTATTCTCCATTAATTCTATAAATGCTAAGATAATTTTGTTCCACAGAGCCTAAACTGACCTTAATTTGTTTTCATCTTCAGCAGTATTCCTTGTGGGTCACTGCCCATCAGTTGTAGAACTCTATTTCATAATAAATCTAACAATTTTTTTAAAAGAAGCTTAATTCCTCTCATTACAGAATTCCATTGTTTGGAAGCTGATAAATAAGTACCCTGTAGTGAAACACAGAGATTCAACAAATCTCAGAGAGACTTGTCCATGCTGCACGTTTGAATCTTGTAATTAAAGGAAAATCATATGGCAACTAGAATGTTCTTTTCCTATTACAGTAAAACATTTGTTCTCCTGCATGACATATGGCTAACATGCTGGTAACTGACCTGAGGATTAAATAGTCATTTATATGTACACTAGTGATACTTATACCTTTTTAACAAAATATGCGACAGGTGCAAGGTACATACATATCTGGCATAACAAAGGCTTGCCATCTGTTGGTATAGATTTTGGAACACACAGCTATTTTCATGTAGTGATTTAAATAAAGATATAAAAAAGGAATATTTTTGTTAACTGCAACAGGATTTTTACACTTCTAATTTTTCCTTCCAAATTTATCATAAATAACCGTTTTACTTCTTGTATAAATATAACATATATTTTACATCTACAGTGGTTTTACCTGAAATACTCAAAGACTCTTATAATACTTGTTGATCTAGAGGCAGAAAATGGAAATAATCTTTAGAACAGTTACTTTAGAAAAAGAATAAATTTAGACTCACAAGAATTATTGCTTATCCCTTATTATAGACATTACTACTCCTTTAGATTCCAACACAAACTAACTTCAGAAACAATAATAATGCCATATTAAATCTATTAAGAAATGTTTATGTAGCAAAATTCATAGCAGCAGAAATTCTGTGACCTTACTTCCATGTTGAATCTTTTAGCTTTGACTGTTGAAATTGTGCATAGAAAATGGCTCCTGTGGAATCAGAATGACTGATGGCAACTCAGGATAAGAATGGTAAACATTCAGAAGGAGTAGGAACTATAGACAAAGAATTCTTTCATCTTCAATATAATCAGTTATTGCTAAATATTCATTGTATATTCAGCACACATATACTGGACTGGGGAGCTTTTTTCTGGGAAACATCACTGTGTAGAGTCCTTAATCTATCAGCCTTCTAGTCCCACCCTCTCATCATCCCAGGGCCTGTTAGAATAGAGGCTTGGAGATTTACTAAGAGTTTGCCTTCTCTCCCTCACAGTCTACCTGCCTGTCTTCTCAGAGAGGAGAAAGGTGTGAAGCTAGGTTGTCAACCTTTTTTAGATGCAACCCTTTTGTCTGTCTTGCCTACTGAAGGCTGTTTTTTTTACTTTGTGTAAAATGCCTGAATGTAGAGTAAGTAAGAGAGAAGACCTGCAAACAAGAACTATATTCAGTAACAGACTGTTGCATACCTTCCTGAGAAGCAGATAAATCTACACTGCATCTGTAAAATGAAATTGAATGAGTTTGCAAGTGGATTGATGATTGAAGATTGGTAGCGGTATTCCCGGATATTTTTTCCAGCTGTTACACATGGCACTCTCTGGTATCCTACTGAGCACAGTTTGTGGGATAACAGTACCAGAGACATTCTCAACAGGCATATGTACAAAACTACATTACATTTGGCTCCAACCATTTTTCACAGTTTCAATGCTATCATGGTGGGAGAGCTCACACAGCTGGAATGCTACCATGGATGTACACAGGCTCTTTTTAGGAAAAGCAGGATAGGAAGGCAAGAAGGGAGAGTCACCCAGTATGTGAGAGTGTAGCAGGAATGCATGGAGCTCTGCCTAGGATGGGTGACGAACTGGCTGGGAATTTGTGGATTGGGATTAGTGGGCAGACCAAGGTGGGTGATGCTGTGGTGGGTGTCTGCTATAGACTGCATGATCAGGAAGTAGTAGATGAGGCCTTCTGCAGACAACTGGAATAAGGCTCACATTCTCAGGCACTGGTCCTCATGGGGGACTTCAACTATGCCAGTATCTGCTGGATGGACAGCACAGCAGGGCACAAGCAATCCAGGAGGTTTCTGTAGTTCTTGACCACAAATTCGTGACACATGGGATTGAGGACCAATGAGGACAGGTGCTCTGCTGGACTTATAATCAAGAAAGGACTGGTCAGGGATCTGCACATCGGGCCCATAGTACAGATATCCAGTATACAATGTACACATATGGTTTAAAACTGTTAAGTATGTGCCTGAACATCCCTTCATTTAATATTTTTTAATTTAAAAAAGCAACCTACAGCTACAATAACAAAATAAATCCACTGGCAAATCAACAGCTGAGTATTTTAATATGGTGGACACTGAATTTAGAAGAATTCTTTGTGGTATGATTAGATATCAGCTAAATCTATTTCCTTAAAATAAATGTCTTTAAAAGATCAGTTTAATTCTACTTGAAAATAAGATTAAATTTGCCAAATGTCTTCCTCCAAAACAAAAAAAACTGAATGAAGAGGTATGCAGCTGAGGTATATGGATATATTGCTAACATATTTAGTGGTGATTTCAGAGATGATTCTCAAATTCAGTCTTGTTCTTTTCACAGAAATGTAGAACTATGTCTCCTACTGGTGTTCTAGGCATCAGGGTAGGCTGTATTCTGAGACTGACTAGCATTCTTGATCTTGTCTTTGTTGTTCAAGTTTATGTAATTAAAAAAACTTTAACTAAATCAAGAACTGGAATCCTTGCTGTTTTCTATTTAGCTAAATAGCACAGCAACCCAGATCATTGTCTCTCCTTAAGTGGGACACCCTGGACACATAAAATTACAGAACACCTGATCTTCAGTCTCATCCAGGAAGTACATGGTGCCCTAGTGACAGCATGCTGAGACATAGAATAGTTGCTGAGGTTGGAAAGCACTCTGGAATCTGTCGAGTCCAGCTCCCATGCTCAAAGCAGGGTCAGCTAGAGCGGGTTGCTAAAGGCTGTGTCCAGTCAGACAAGGATGGAGACTCCACAACAACCTTGGGCAACCTGCTCCAGTGTTTGACTACTGTTTTGATTAAAAATATTTTCATGTTTAAATGAAATTTCCTGGTTTTCAGTTGGTATTCATTGCCTCTTGTCCTGTCACTGGAGATCACTGGATACCTCAGAAGAATCTGGCTCCATCTCCTTTATTTTTCCCCTACCCCTCAGGTGATAAGACACTGGAACAGGTTGCCCAGAGAAGTTGTGAATGCTCCATCACTCTAAGTGTTCAATGTCAGCTTGGACAGGGCTTTGAGCAACCTGATCTAGTGAAAGATGTCCCTGATGGTGGCAGAGGGGTTGGACTGGATGATCTTTGGAGGTGCTTTTCAACTCAAACCACTCTATGGTTCTATGATTTATGCACATTGATTATTTCTTTGGATTTGAATTACAGTAACTGAATAGCAGGATGAGATCTGTTGCAAACAGAGCATCCAAGCCTACAATATTCTTTGCTAAAAGGAAAGAAAATAGGAGTAAATGTCAATATTTGCCTGTAAGCCTGAATTGACAGCAAGATGGCAAAAGATGAACAACTGTTGTAAGAGAAGGATTCAACATCGATCAATATCATGGGTTAGTCTTCTTCAACTTGACAAGAGTGAAAACTTGAATAACAATGATCCCAATGAACGTGCAGTAAAACTGTATTTTACAAAATAATTTCTTAGAGATTTTTCCCAGTTAAATATTTACTCATGTTAACAGATATTTAAAATTAATCTAGAAAACAAATATTTTAACATTAAGTACAGAAATCTTGAAAGAGTATATAGTCAGACCAGTTGTGGAATAATGATTCAATTAGTATCAAGACCATTCTTTAAGCAGTTACTAGACTTTTAGAATGTCTTCCTTAACTATCAGTCACAGCACAGATACCCAATAATTAATATACACATATGATCTATAAACTATATGTCTCCATTTAATATTTTTGAATAGAAAAGCAAGCTATGGTTACAATACTTTTAAAAAAAAATTAATCACAGGTATAAAATATGTCTTTAAGAGGCCTATATACTAGAAAGGACTGTGTATTTCCACTGCTGTAGTATAATGTTAACTTTCAGTGATGCATTGCCACATGGTGTGTGATAGGGAAATGTCAAGGAGGGTCAAATGTAAGAAAGTGAGCTTTCCAACTGTTAACTTAAAGTTAGTGTATCAAGTAAAATGAAATAAGTAATATTCTATAAAGAATCTTAAGGACCCTATTGAAAATGGGAAATAACCTCTAATAATATTATTTTAATATAAATTTATATGTTTTAAAAATAGAATTATTTTTAAAAAGCAAGAGATGTATCCTGCTGAATCTGAGCTGGATAATGAACACAACTTCTGTGACACAGACACTCTTTTTCTTTTTAATGCTGACTGCCAGTGGATTCAAGGAGAATGAGTGTTTCAAACAAAATCAAGCAGAAAGCATTAACAGGCCCTGCCCACCCCCCAGGGCTCCCCTCACCCTGTCCATGGCACAGGACCCCATGTCAGCCCCCTGGGGCCATCAGCACCTTCCCCCATGACACTGTAGCATGGCTGGTCTCCAGCTCCCCACAGCCCTGCCTGGCTCAGCCATGGGCCCACTTGTAGGCACATGTCCCAGCCTGGCCTCAGCCTCACCCTGTCCCCAGGGAGATGTCTGATGCCTGGGGCTGTGACTGCCCTGGTGCCCTCAGCTGCCCTGCTCCTGGCTGTGGCAGTGGGATGGGCCCTGTCTGGCAGGCCTTGCCCTGACAGACCCCATGGGGAGCCCCCTGATTCTCCCAGTATCCCAGGCTACAGGGAGCCTCCAACCCTTGCAGTGTCCTGACACTTCAGTGAAATACTTCAGAGAGCCCCCTCCAGTTTGGGGGCTCAGGAAGTCTTTAGCTTCTCTTTACTGCCTCCCACAAACTGTTTTATGATGGGGGTCACTGGCTTTGGGGTAGGCCTGACAAGATACCTCCTTTGCTTGGAGACTCTCAGTCCAGCAGGCTCTGTTGGCTTCAAGTACGCCAAACCCCAGGTATGATCAAGAAAGACAGTCCACTGATATGTTTAGCAAGATTTATACCAAACCTCGAGCTCAGTAAAATTGTATGCTACTTTGACTAAGACTTGAGTGAAATGGAAAAAAAAAGAAATGAATACCTTTTGTAGTTAAATCTTGTAAGAAGCAATTCTGAAGAATGGAAAAGTTCAAACACTGTTTTGAAGAGCCTGAGGAAGAGCTACAGATGTTTTAAAATCCTTTGTTCCTGGATGTGGTGAACAAAGAAATGCCAAGAATTATTAATAGAACAGAGCAGGAAATTATTCTCATGCCCTAAAAAAGTTTTCTAGGATTCATGATTTCCCGTTCCACAATGAAACTAAGTATCAATGTCTGATTTTTTTTTTTTGTGCATTTGTGAAAACAAAATAAAAAAGAGCCCTTGAAATTAGGATCATCTTCTGATGGTAGACATCTACATTTTTCTTTCAAAGAAATGAGTAGAGCTTATTCTTTTTACCTAGTGATGATAGGATCCGCTTTTTATGTAGCAGTTAATTGGTCAGAATACTCACTTGAATGAGGGAAACAGATCCCGTAAGAATAGGTCATTTAGTTAGTTGCACACATGGAAATGTTCTAAGAGACATGTCTCTGGAGACAGAGAAGACAGGGTAAGTTAGATACTCGCTACAGAGTGCCAAATAGTTTAAAGAAAACAGGAAAGTGATGAATTTGGAAGCAAATCTCTTGCATCTTGAGTGCAAAACTAAATATCATCTAACAGCGGAAGAGGAACTCAGGGAAGCAATTGGTGGGTCATTATGAAAGATTTTGTTTCTCTTCCACATAATCTAAACACTCGAAGAAATCTTTTGTTGGTTTTGAAGTACAAATTTACAAATGGTGTTTATTACTCTCACTGAATCAAGCAGTTCCAGTCATGTGCTGGCCAGGTACTGTGTCCTTTGGCAAGAGAAGTGGGACACTGATAGTTACTTCTCCCTCCCTTCCCCTCTTTCTCTCTCCCACACACACATTCTTCTTGTTCCAGTAGAGATGTGTATAGTCTATGGATCTTGACATAAAGGACTGATTGCTTCTTTTCTTCAACGGTCTTGGGTGTTTTGCTTTTTTTATGTCAATCACTGGTAAGCTTGTGTACCACAGTAAATATGAGGTTAGCCAGTACTATTAAAAGGCCATAGTCTTTGTATGTACCTAACAGTGCAACATCTGAGGACTTGTCTATGTTTGCCTGGATTCCGAGCTGCTTATATTTTGTTTTTTCTGAGGCTGTACACTGAGACTGGAGGCAGGGGGAGTGTCTATTGTGCAACCTGCAAAATTCAGCTGGGCAACAGTAAGAAAGAAGCGGAAAACAAACTCAAATAAACCTCAGCAAGCCCAAGACTGATGGGAAGAAGGAAGATGCACTTAATCATGACCATCATACTCTTGACAAATATGACTTGCTGTAACTCTCACTTTGACTCCTAAGGAAAGCTGTTGACGTTTGGCATCAGAAGAACATTGGAAGGATGAGCTTAACACTAGAGAAAAAAGTAAAGATATTAGAAAGTTCTCTTGTATAACAATTTTACAAGTGTTATGCATGAGCCATTTCTGTATGAATTTGGACAATCAGTATGAGCTTTAGTGAAACTGGTCTACTAATAGGAACTGATTGCTTTGTTTCAAACTGACTGTTAAAACACTGATTAGACTAATAATAAATTGTTGTCATCATATACATGGATCTGGGGGTCCTGGTGGACAGCCAGCTAAACATGAGCCAGCAGTGCACCCAGGTAGCCAAGAAGGCCAACGGCATCTTGGTCTGTATCAAGAATAGTGTGGCCAGCAGGAGGAGGGAAGTGATCATGCCTCTGTACTCAGCTCCAGTGAGGCTGCAGCTTGAGTACTGTGTTCAGTTTTGGGCGCCACAGTCTAGGAGGGACATTGAGGTGCTGGAGCATGTCCAGAGAAGGGCAACAAAGCTGGTGAGGGGTCTGGAGAACATGTCTTATGAGGAGTGGCTGAAGGAATTAGGATTGTTTAGTCTGGAGAAGAGAAGGCTGAAGGGAGACCTTCTTGCTCTCTACAACTACCTGAAAGGAGGTTGTAGTGAGATGGGAGCTGGTCTCTTCTCCCAAGTAATTAGTGATAGGACAAGAGGAAACAGGTTCAAGTTGCACCAGGGGAGGTTTAGGCTGGACATTAGGAAAAAATTTGTCACTGAAAGAGCTATCAACCATTGGAAGAGTCTGCCCAGGGAGGTGGTTGAGTCACCATCCCTAGATGTGTTTAGAAGTCGTGTAGATGTGGTGCTTAGAGACATGGTTTAGTGGCAGACCTGGTAGAGTAGGGTCAATGGTTGGACTAGATGATCTTAAAGGTCTTTTCTAACCTAAACAATTCTATGATTCTATGATTATATATGGGATGTCCCTTTTTGTTATAACAAGATTTTTTACTATGACACCGAATGGGTTTGAGGAGTGGTGTTTAATCATTAATCATAAACATAAGTATTATTTCATATTCAGAGAATCACAGTGTCTGTGGTCACACTGAAATCTGACAGCATTGGGCAATGTAGCACCATGTTTAAATGGTGGTCTCAAGCAACAGAAACATTTACTTTCTCCTAAATATTTCTAGTCTGTCTATAACATTATATGAAAAGATAGACAGATAGCAGTTGCTGTTTCCCCTCTTATTACTTTCTGCTTAATTCATGTATTATCACCACAGATAGTATGTCCACCAGTTGTACTTGTATTACTGGTTGCATGGCTTGACATCAGTGCAAAAGAAACTTCACAAGATTTTGCCTACAGGATGAATATTTTTTTAGATTGGTTGGATTGGTTGGAGTACAGTGTAGGAGGAAGACAATGTGCTGCAGATCTGGAGTTAATAAACTAAGTGACTTGTGGTCAGGCACTCAAAAACAACTTTAGAACTTCCCTACTGAATGCAAAATCTCATGAGGAGGTGGAGCAGCTCATGTCAAGCTTCTACTTCCTGATTGTGTTAGGAATACAGTACAGAAAGGTGCAAGAATTCCAGGAGATTTTTTGAATGCACTGGAACCAGTTCTTTGTCGGTGCTGGAGAGATAAGGGAGACACTGTTCAATCTACTGCTCTCAAATAAGAAAGAAGTGGTTGCAGATGGGAAGGCTGATAGAAACTTTGCTGTAACTGTGACATATAAGAATTAAAGATCCTGAGGGAGATGAGGAAAGCAAACAGAAGAATAAAACCCCTGGTCCTAGTGAATGCAGACTTCAGCTTGCTCAGGGAACTGCTAGGCTGGACCTTGTGGCATAGTGCCCTGAAGGGGCCCGAGAGACCTGGCTGGTCTTCCACGACAACCTCATTAAAGCACTAGAACACTCTGTCCAATATGCGTAAAATTGAGTAGGCATAGCAGGAAGCCATCCTGACTGAGTTAAATGCCAAAAGAAAGCCTATGGAAGATAAAAGTGGAGAAAGGATACCCAAGAGGAATATATGGAAAATGACAGGTAATGCAGGGATGGAATTTGAAAGGACAAAGCTCAGCTGAAGTTACGAGTAGTGAGGGATGTGAAAGGCAACAAGAAAAGCTTCCATAGATACATGGCAGTAAAAAAGAAGATCAAGGGAATTGTTGGGCACCCAAGTGATGATTAACGTTGAAAATGTTGAGGTAATCAATGTCGTCTTTGCCTCAGTCTTTACTGGTAAGTTCTGCCAAGAGATGTCTCAGGCTTCTATGCCTGATGAGAGAATTCAGAAAGAAGTCCTAGTCCTATAAAGGATGTTCAAGGTAGGGACCATTTTGACAAATAGGATATACACAGTTCAATGGTACCAGGTGGGATGCATTTGAGGGTGCTGTTGCATCAAAATTTAATAGAGTCTAAAGCCTGAAGCCAACTGTGCTTCTAGTATGTCGTGGTTTAACCCCAGCTGGCAACTAAGCACCACACAGCTGCTCACTAGCACCCCGACCCTGTGGGATGGGGGAGAGAATCAGAAGAGTAAAGGTGAGAAAACTCGTGGGTAGAGATAAAAACAGTTTAATATATAAAGCAAAAGCTGTGCATGCAAGCAAAGCAAAACAAGGAATTAATTCAATACTGCTCATGGCAGGCAAGTGTTCAGCCATCTCCAGGAAAGCAGGGCTCCACCATGCATAATGGTTACTTGGGAAGAAAAACACACTAACTCTGAATGTCCCCCTCCTTCCTCCTTTTTGCCCCAGCTTTTTTAGTGCTGAGCATGATGTCATATGATATGGAACATCCCTTTGGTCAGTTGGGGTCAGCTGTCCCGGCTGTATCTCCTCCCAATTTCTTGTGTACCCCCAGCCTACTTGCTGGCAGGGTGGTGTAAGAAGGAGAAAAGGCCTTGACTCTGTGTAAGCACTGCTCAGCAATAAAGAAAACATCCCTGTGTTATCAACACTCTTTTCAGCACAAATCCAAACCAGTCCTATACAAGCCACTATGGAAAAAATGAACTCTATCCCAGTCAAAACCAGCACATGGTATTAGTATACAGTTATATGCACGGTGTTTGGCAGAGGATTTAACAGAGGGTCCCAGTTTTTCCTACCTTCTTTCAACATACTTAGTTTCCTCTAACAGGAGATTCCTGCTATACCTTTCTGTCAGCATCACTAATGGCTTCACCTACCCGGCTAAGTCATACGCATTGCTTTTGCTATGCTCTAAAACTCATCAATAAATGGCCATCTCTTTTTATAACTCAAGGGTCTCCATTTTCTGCCTGTGTATTTACTTTCAGCCTCAGCTACGATCCTGTGATTGTTCACTTCACATCCTTCAGAGGACATAACCTCTCAATGAAGTTTTCAGAGATGTGGTTTTCTGACAACCTCAGCACATTTTAATTGAGTCTGGCATACATTCTTGCTATGGCGTTCCCAGGTTTATTAGGGTTCATGGCAACTCTTACTATGCATGCACTGTAACATGTACCACAGCAGCGGTAAAAGAACTTATGTAAAATATCTTTCTATCTGCTTATTATTAACAACTATTTAATTACTAGTGTACATTTAAATTTGATTCTTCTCGTGTCTAACACTTCTGAGAAAGCTGTTCGAAGTTATTGCAAGCCACTGTCATCATTTTGAAGGTGGTGACAACCAGGACAATCTCTAATCTCTGTAAAAAGGCAAAAGTCATGCTAAGCTTCAAAAAGGCAAGAAGGACACTCCCAGGAACTACAGAACTGGAAGCCATGTTCAGGTTTAAAGTGACTGGAAACAACCAACATGGATTTATCATGGCCAAACTGTGCTTGACCAGCCTGATTTTCTTCTATGATGAGATTTCTGGCTCTGTGAATGAGACAAGAGCAGTGGATGTCATTTGCTTTGACTTAAGCAAGGCCTTACACAGTACCCTTGTCGTTAAATTGGTGAGATATGATTTGGATAGATAGTCTGTAGAAAGGAAGGTGCAAAATTGCCTGGACCACCAGATTTTAAGTGTTAACATTTCAAAATCTGTCAGCCAGTTCTGAGTTGTGTTCTTCAGGGGTCAGTACTAGAGCTGATACTATTTAATGTCCACATCAGCAACCCGGGTGGTGAGGCAGAACTGAGCAGCACCTACTTACGTGCAACAGGTCTCTTTTACCTTCTGCCTCTCTGTTCTCCTCCTCTTTTTTCGTCCTTATCCGTACTTTTCCGCACCTTGATCCTTCCCCTACATGCCTTAATCAGTCTTGCATAGTCCCACAGTCCCCCCTCAAATATCCACATTATTCATGTTCTTATAGTTTCCCTCTCTTATCAGTTACAAAGCCCAGGTTGGCTCTCCTTAAAGCTGTGCCTGGTGTTTCTTAATGGTCCATCAATTAGCAGCTGCAGAGTTTTGGTCTTCATTATTGTCTTGTTTATCACTTGCTTATCAGATTTGTGTGTCTGTGTGTTTTGTTTATCTCTTTCCCTGTCACTTTACCTTATAAAAGGTCTTTGACCTAATAACCTTAATGAACCAGATGTTCTCAAGTCCCACACAGTGGTCACTGACCCACTGGGTAACAGCTTTTCAGAAAAGGACTTGGGGATCATAGCGAACATGAAATTGAATATGAGTCAGCAGTACAACTTTGTGACATATTAGCCAACCACATACTGGGCTACATAAGTAAGAGTGTAGCCTGCAGGTCAAAAGTAGAGATTATTACCCTCTGTGCAGCACCTGTGTGACCCAAGCCTGTCATATTTCCCCAGTACAAGAAAGACATTGACATGCTGGAGAGAGCCCAGGATAGTCACCAAGAAGTTCGGGGAGCTCAGGTATATGACATGCAGGAGACACTGAGAGCACTGGGTTTGTTCAGCCAGGTGAAAACTAAAGAGGGATGTCTTCAAAGAGATGTGAAAACTAAGGAGGGATGTCTTTTGAGACTACTGTCTTTGAGTACTTGATGGGAGGTCATAGAGAAGACAGACCTATCAGGGGCTCACAGTGAAAGGACAAGAGGTCAAGGTCATAAGTTGCAGCAAGGGAAAAATTATTACTAAGCATCAGAGGAAAAATCTCCACAGGGAGTATTTAAGCAGTGGGACATGTTGCTCAGAGAGTCAACTGAACAGGGCACTTAACAGTGTGATCTAACTTTGAAGTTAGCCATGCTTTGTGAGGGGAATAAACTAAATGACCTCTACAGGTCCTATCCAACCTAAATTATTCTATGGTTCTAATTTAAAGGTGAGTATTGGCCTGGAATAAATTGTTTTAGAGAAAGGAGAGGGACATTCAGTTTCATTTGTCAGATCTGAAATGTGAAGTTTGAATCTGGGTGGAAAATAGTACTCTGATTTAATTTACTTTTTGCAAGAGTTCTGCAGAATTTATATTAGCCTGTTACAGCATGCTTACAAGGAATGCTCTAGGGATCAGTTAGACGTGTTCCTTAGCATTACTTGATCTAAGTCTGATTTCAAGTGACTGGATAATAATAAGACATTCCTCATCCAAGTATATATGAATCCATAAACTATGCTTAGAAATCCTAAGTGCACGAGCTGTCTAGCATGTCCTTTGCTGAATCCAAAATATGGAAGTATTCTTTCTGAGCTCTCGTTTCAGCTGCCTGACCCTGAGAGGACAGACAGCTGGCATCACAGAGCTCAAGGGAGGTAGAAGTACTTTTCAATAACTATTAGTGACTTTGGAGTCTTTCTGGCATGCAGTGATGGGGTAAAATCTTCACCTGTAAGCTTTCAAAATCTGCTTTTGTAAAAATAAGGGTATCAGCGATAAATCAGACTTCCAACTTATTTCTGTTTCTTGAACTTTGCCCTACCAAATGTATTTTGTTTCAAAACATACTACTCAGATTTTTTCCAGATCAACCTGCAGCAGGAATACTCACTTTATGGCCCTTGATCTGCATGCAGCTTGTGGTCAGTTCAAATGGGGCTTTATTAGCTGGGCTGCATCACATGCTTTGAAGCAGGGAAGCACTGACACAGAAGCTGGTGCAGAATTTCTTCTTGTCTAGGAAGTGGCTCGGCAGAAATCCACCAGAGTGAGAATATGGCTGAGGTTGGTCCTCATTGGTCTTCCAGGATTTAGCTACATCCTCAGCCCTTGTCCAAACTGAAAATAGTTTGGAGCTCTTGGGGAGTCACTGTTTACTCCCATAGACAAAGCGCTTTTAGAGTTCCTCTTCTCCTTAGTTCTCTGAGGTATATAAAATGTACCTTCCAGAACTAAGTAATTTGAAGGTTTAAAAGACGTTTCAGAAAGCCAAGAAGGTTGGCCACCCATCACCAGGAAGTTTACTATGGGAACCTGTGTCACAAAAGTCATCATGAAACATTATGTAAAATTTCTCTATGAATACACAGACTTGAAAAGTAAGCAGCTCGTAATTTCCAGATTTTGGTCAGTAGCACATACTTGCCCTCTTCTCTCATGTTTTAATCTATCACTGAATCTCTTGTCCCTGCACTGAAGAGTGCATATTTTTAAGGGTAAGGTTTGGGAAAGCTATATAAGGAAATACTCTCTTCTCAATAGGGGAAATTCCTCACATTGCTTTACAGATATTCTCTTTTACAACCTATGTGAATGATTTTAGTCTTAAGCATATACGGAATCACCAGCTATAATACTTTACTTCTCATGGTATCTGGTTATAAAGCTGGAGCATCTAAGCACACAGCCTTTGAGAGAAGTTGATAACCGAGAAAAACTAGAAGAATCAAATGAGGCTCTTAGTGGGTGGGTAACTGGGAGGGGGGGAGTTTACGATTATTACATTCTTGTAACATAAGCTGCAATACATATAGTATAGGTGTATGAAGGGGAGCACAGTGACTAGATTAACTTGAAAATAGGTAGCTATTTTTATTAAAGAATATTTAAATTATTCATTTCAATACCACATTGATGTTTAAGCATCTATATAACTTTGGAAAAAAAAAATGGTAAAGAATGAATAGGAAGCTGAACCAGGATTAAAGTTCAGTTTAAAGTCTCCTGATCCTCCGTACTATACTCACCACTGCTTTCTCACAGCGTACCTCTTCTAGCTGCCACAAGGACTTCCAGCATACAGTGTGAGCTATTATTTTCAGCTGCAAAGCCAAATTTCTCTAAGTGCCTTAACACAACTCAGATTCCTTCTTCCATTATGTCTTTCTATTCAATCCTATATTCATGGATATTATTATAAAAACAGGTCACTTATCTGCAGCAATCTGTATAAACATAAATACAAGAACAGTTTACACATCTAGCAAAAGCACATTTTCACCATAAATAAATCACATGCTGTCCTTTTGCCCCTGATAGGTAGTGTAAATTAATCTCTTCTCTCTTTCTAACCCAGAACATTGAGAATATGCACTCCAGAAATTTGATGCAAATATGTTAGCTGCAGAGTCAACTATGCTCTTTTCTCTATAGGTTAATTTATTGCCTTTTCTGTAGTTCTCAGCCAAATGATAAAATTGATATTGTAAATTTAACATCGTACACATTAGTTTCTGAGAAAAAATTACAACCTACCTGCTTCTAATTAAGGGGAATTATCTGGGAATGAATAGACAGCAAAAAATCAACAACCAACCAAAACAAAACAAAAACATTTTAGGAGATGGGTTTTAAGAAGGTGTATTGATAATATTCACATAATCTAGTACACAAAAATTTAATATCTAATTTTGTATCATATTGTTCGAGCCACAGCAATGTGAGGTGGGGTGACCAGCAAAATAAAGGCCTGTTTCATCTCTTATATTTGTCTTGCTGAAGTATAGCATAGCTAATACCTGTTTACTTAGTCATAATTTTCTGCACAAACAGAAACAGTCAGAAGCTTGCTGTTAGCATGTCTTCAATTATTATTTTATTTTATTTTATTTTAATATCTCTTTTGGGTTAAAAACATTACATGAAACTCCAGGCTTGACACCGAAGCCAGTGCTACATATTTTCACAATGGAAGTATGCCAAAACCAAAGAATATCTGTGTATAATGTACAATTCTTATGGGGATGGTTCTTTAGAATAGGCACTTGTAGACATTAAAAAAAATAATGTTTTTTTTTCTTCATTTGCAAAGATAAATACAAAGTACATATTTATAATTTTTCCCTAGGTAATATAAGTCTACAGAAGGATAGATATATTTATGAACCAAGGCACACTCCCTGTATACTCTTCTAGGACAGAAGTCATGAGACAATTGGAACTAGAGATGGCAATTTTGATGCCTAAGACGTTTTTGAAAAGCTAATAGAAACGATGATGAAGTGACAGAAAACTTACGTAGCATAAATTTGTTTAAACAATTATGAGGTTTAGAATTCCTTTAGGCTATTCATTAATAGAAAAGTACTCAGAATGACATTGAACGTCAATTAAATTTATAGGCCATTAATAGAAAATCAATCTTTACGCTTTTAATCAAAACAGAGACAAGAGACTAACCAAATCTTCTGTGGCAGGTGGAAAATGATCACTGAAGTATTAGAAAAAATTCTCAGCCCACATCACTGCAGTGCTCCCCAGATAATAGTGTCACAATAAGTATGCTTCATTTTTCCTATATCTTCAGGTGTTGGGTTAATCCTGAAAATATGATGTATCAGTGATCTGATCTGGTCTAAAAATCCTATATCCTTTCTTTTAGTAAATCAGAATATGTCCCCTGGGGTATATATATATATAAAATATGTCCCCTGCAGTATATGTCTGTGTGTGTATATATATATATATATATATATAAAATCGTTATATTAATTTTGGGAGTGCCATATTTGACTTTCACTTCCTGAACATCTGGCCCAATGATTATATGTACTGTATTGAAACGTAGAGATTAATTTCCTTCATCTCCTCCTCTTCCTTTTAACATCAGTTTTGTTGTAAACTTCTAACAAACCAAGTACACTGGCTTAAGAAGTATTTTAATGCATATTAGCATTATCATACTGTAATTATTGTAGAGACAATAGGAATACTTCAACTGTGCCATGTAAGTGCTTTACTTAGTCTGAATGAAAAAGAGGTTATGTTGCTTTTTCTGTCACCATAAAAATCTTTCACCTCAGTGTCCTTTTGTGAAAAAACTCAACAAGTAAAAATGCTTTGAAGGCAGGTTTCCTAATCAGATTTTTATAAAGAGATATCCTTCATTGCTCAATTTAACAAAGCAGTTAAATGCCAACTGGTAATTGAAGTCCCTCCAAAGAAAAATAAAATATCAATCACACTTGTCATTAAAAAAGAAGTAAAAAGGTATACAAATGAATGTGGTTTTGTTTTGAGCCAAGGATTTTTTTAAACAGAAATACTGATTTATGCAACCATCAGGTTTGAATGCATGCAACACAACTTTCTCAGATTGAATTCCATTGATTTTCTATAACAATGTCAAGCATTCAATGCATCACAGCAGCCGTGAGACTGAAATAAATAATCCCTTCAGAAAGAAAGTGATTCTTCTCTTTTTAAATACATAGGTGAACATCTTGTTCTCCTGCTCCCTTGCTCTGTTGTAGCTTAAGCTGTAAGGTTTTAGAACTTCCTAATTCCCTGTCTTCATTTTCATTTAGAGTAACATGCTTTGTTTTTCTTATAACCTTCTTTATGTTCTTGCCTCTGGGACAAGTTGTTAGAACTGTATCCCATTCTGTTTATGAAACGTGAAGAGATGTAAAGAACAAAATAAATGGCAGCAAATTCAGCTTTGAATAGTTAGTAGTTATATGTGATATTGGCAGAAGCTGAGTAGCACAAAAATAGCCTTGAAAGATGCTATTTCACATATAAGATTCATATTTGAAAGGTGTGGCAGACTTGTAACACATACTGCATACACAAATTAATATTTCTAATGAGATCTGCAGTGTTTCTGATCGCACTGTCAGTCATAATCACTTTTTTGATATTGTTAGTTCTGGTTATTTGAGCTTAATATTCATAGCCCAGGATTGTCATTTACAAATTTGAGTTTGACGGGTTTTGTACTCCACACTTGCTTTGTTATTGATTTGTTAGTCATTTACTATTCTTTTTCATACATACAATTTAAAGTTGGTAAATAATTTAAATTGCACTAAGACATTCATTTTAGGCACCTTCAAATGCTATTCTGAAATGCTTACCATGAACATAACACCACACTATCGCTTATAAGGAATGACATACAGTTTTCAGCTGTGTTTTCATGCAAAAAGCTACTATGATCCCCGAAGTATTTAACTGATATGCAACTTGGTTCATTTGAAATACATAAGGCATATTTTTCAGGTGACACTAACTAAAATAAAAAATTCTACTGTTTTGCGAGAAGCAAGAAATGTAGTGTAGAGGATTGGATTATCTTCTAACCCTCTTATTCAAGAACAAGAGAAGAATCAGTTCTATTCATTTTTGCTTTGTGTAAGTGATTCCTTGTATATCAAGGAATTCCAATTCAGCAGTTTCCACAACTGCAAGTAGGCCTTTTATTTTAATTGGCAATAGCAGGTCAATACTGATACTCATTTGTAATCATAATGGGTTGATATTTGTACCTAATATTGAATTTGTACAAGCTTGGGACTGATTGTTTCCCCTGGTTCTGAACTCTTATGTCATCTTAACAGTCTCAAACAAGAAAGCCCTATTTGAATGGGATGACCAGTGAAAATGCAGTCTAAGAGTCATTGCTAACTTATTAACACTACCTACTTTAGGCATCTTGCTTCTGAGATTTGAATTAGCTCAATGTCCCTCTTTTTCTTACACACACAGGAAAGAATGACAGACATCTTCAGTGGGACATCTGAGCAGAGACACAGGTTGGGTGTTTTGATTTATCTCCCACACTTGTCTCCATTGGTTATAAAGGAAGCCCATGGCAACCGCGTTCCTTGATGTCTGAAGTTTGACAGTTTGAACCGTGTTCTTTTACCATCTTCCTCTGACTTCTAGGGTGGTTTAGTGTAGGAAAGGAAGATGTTTACTATGCTGCAATATCTAATACAACTTAAAACAGCATGTGAATGACCACAAGTTCCACTGAAAACAAAAATTAGCTCTGCAGTAATGCAGAATACATGAAACAGGAATGCAATATAGCACTGTGTATGGTGAATAGAAACTGGTAGAGCTTTTGATGTAGCAATTCTCGCTGAGAGCCTATTCTTTTTTTCAGAAATTTTATGAAGGCCTATTTTCATAATTATGTAATATCTAACTGGGCAATGAATTAGCGACTGTACTGTAAAATGTTATCTGGAATTGTACACTGCCACAGGACAGGGAAGGCAATGGAATACAGCTGGTTTGTGTTTATTTTGCTTCTGCATATCTTTCTTCTTGTGCTATAGGTAAGGGAAATGGGAAAATTGGTTGGCTTCAAAATCTTTTACTTGTGTATTATGTTTCCCCGTCCTCCATGAGAGAAAAGATGTCTTCATCAGCACGATAGCTCCTGATGTTTCAAACAGAGTACTTTGGGTATAATTTAACAGATATGTAAGCTCAAAATGACTAAGAGTATTCAGTAGGGGAATAAGGTGGTGGAAAGTTATGTTTGTGACTTCATTATTAAAATGGAACTTATTTCATCAAATACATAAAAGAGGTCTGGATATCTTTTAGATATTTATATTTAAGTGAGCTTCTTGTTGTAGGTGTCTTCTGTAGTCAATAGTAAGAGGTAAGCATCTTTAGGTGATATAAATCACAGATTCACAAACTAGAGAATCACAGAACAGTTGAGGTTGGAAGGGACCTCTTGAGATCATCTAGTCAAGCCTCCTATTTGAACAGTCAGCTAGAGCAAGTTACTCACAGCGCTGTCCAGTGATATTTTCGGTATTGTGACTGACTAAACCTGTACAGCTGGTGTGTGACTCACTAAATAAAAACCTACAATAGCAGAAAGCTCAGTGGAAATGGGCGAGAGTGATGTGCCCATGTACCTCAGAGAACAATGCAAAGAAGCTGACTATATCTCAACACAAAGGGGCAGATGTCTACCCACTTCCTGGGAAGCAGGGTCTCAGCACGCACAGTAGTTGCTTGGGAAAACAAATGCCATAACCACGAATATCCTTCCTTCCTTCTCCTTTCCCTGAGCTTTTATTGCTGAGTACTATGGAATGGAATATCCCTTTGCTCAATTTGGGTCAAGCTGTCCTGGTGTTATTTTTCTCCCAGGCTCTTGCCTACCTCCACCCTACTCAATGGTGGGACAGAGGAGAAACAAAGCCTTGACGCTGTGCAAGAACTGATTAGCAATAACCAAAACTTTGATGTGTTATCAACACTGTTTTAGCCACAAATCCAAAACACGGCACTGTACAGGCTTCTATGAAGAAAGTTAACTCCATCCCATCCCATCTTGGTGGCCCTTTGCTGGTCTTTCCCTAGTATTTCTATGTGTGTCTTGTACTGGGAGGCCAGAACTGGACCCAGGACTCCAGGTGTGGCCTCACCAGGGCTGAGTAGAGAGAAAAGATACCACCCTCAACCTGCTGGCAACGTTCTTTCTAATGCAGCCCAGGATGCTGCTGGCCTTCTTGGCCATGAGGGCACATTGCTGGCTCAGCTGCTTGCCCACCAGAACCCCCAGGTCCTTCCATACAAAGCTGCTTTCCAACTGTTTTGCCTCCTGCATGGGGTTATTTTGGCCCAGGTGCAATTTCATGCACCCTTTCCTGACTTTCATGAGTTTCCTGTCTGCCCAGTTCTCCAGTTTGTTGATGTCCCTCTGAATGACAGCATATCCATCTGGTGTATCAGCCACTCCTCCCAATTTTGTATCATCTGCAAACTTGCTGACAGTGCACTCAGTCCGATCATCTATGTCATTAATGAAGATGTTGAATAACATTGGCTCCAGTAGCGGTCCCTGGGATCAATAAATGAGAAACAAGACAAATGAAACATCCTCTGAATGCTCTTTTACTCGACATTGTTTATTTGGAACCTAGGGTAACTAGCTCAAAACTAGGGGCATAACTTTTAGATGTCTGTGCTCTAGCACAGGAATTCTTTCCATTTTCAAGTCATGAACATTTCCAAGTCTGGTTACATGGCTACATCCTGCTGTAATATTGATCTAGCTTCACTGGAACAGCAGAAGAGGCAGAATATCAAATAAAAATATTAGAAGTCACGGAAGATGCAAAATAAACTATTGTTTTACTTTATAAAATCTGTTTTGCCTAGCAGCTTACCTACTCTAAGACACATGAGTGCATCAAGAGGTTCCACACCCTCTTCTGCCTCTGCTAGGAATTTAGCTTTCCATGTTCAAGATAAGTTCTGATAGGGTACAGCTATGTAAGCCTGGGTCAGAATTCTATAAAAACAGCTAATTCATGAAGAACGCGCTGTGAGAAGCTTTGTCTGGGTTCTCCACTCATCTTGGGAGCTGCATTTAAATGCAGGCCTTTGCTCATGGTCTTGTCTGGGCCACAATGCAGGTATGCTGTGCCTCGTCTTGTACCATGCTAAGCTTGATCTTGCCTTACTGATTTGACATGTTGGCTTCATCACTACAGCCTTGTCTGGTTACAACCAGACTGTTGGCTGACTCTGGTTTCCAGCACTAGACCTGCTCTTCTTTTTCAAGTGCTGGATCTTTTTCAGTGCCCTGCCTGCTTTGCTGTCACCCTCAGCTCCTGATTTGTATTGCCTTGTGAAGTAACCCACTTCTACTCCTCCCTGACATGTATAGCATCACCTCTTTCACATTAAGATGTCCTTTTGTCCCTGCCAGGTGGATGTGAGGCTGCTTTGGCTCTGTGTCCCCAGGTTCAGCCAGTAGAGAGTCTGAACACATATTCATGATTCACAAACAAACACAGCTGGTCACACAGATCAAAACAGCAGTCACATAAACATGCACGCCCACTTCTGTTCCACCTTTTCAGCTGATCAGGATTAAAGTCTAAAATATGCACAGGAACAATGTGGTTCTTTTCAGTACCTTGGCCCCAGAGCGTGGTCTCCTCCACTTACTTGAACCCAGACCTATCGGGCATCAGACCTGTGGTCTGTCTCTGCATATGCAGTCATTCACACCCCTTACTCTACTCACTGGCTAGTCCAGCTTGAAGTTCACTAGTGGCACATGTACACATGCACATAGAGAACAGAGAGCACACACATGGAAAAAAGGAACAGAATATTGTTAAGAAGATAGGACAGACTGCAGTGATCAGGCAGAGAACTACTTCATTTGTCATTTATCAGTGGTCTTGGTCAACAGGGGAGGTCCCAGATGACTGGAGGCTTGCCAATGTGACACCCGTCTACAAGAAGGGCCGGAAGGAGGATCCAGGCAACTACAGGCCTGTCAACCTGACCACAGTGCCAGGAAAGATTATGGAATGGATTATCCTGAGTGCACTCACACGGCATGTGAAGGACAACCAGGGGACCAGGCCCAGCCAGCATGGGTTCATGAAAGGCAGGTCCTGCTTGACCAACCTGATCTCCTTTTACGACCAGGTGACCTGCCTGGTGGATGAAGGAAAGGCTGTGGATGTTGTCTACTTGGACTTTAGTAAGGCCTTCGACACAGTCTCCCACACCATTCTGCTAGAGAAGCTGGCAGCCCGTGGCTTAGACAGGTGTACTCTTTGCTGGATTAAAAAGTGGCTGGATGGCCGAGCCCAGAGAGTTGTGGTGAATGGCGTTAAATCCAGCTGGCGGCAGGTCTCAAGCGGTGTTCCTCAGGGCTCAGTTTTGGGGCCAGCCTTGTTTAATATCTTTGTTGATGAT